>CAUZXS010003542.1:57500-134579 GCA_963585895.1 Sepioteuthis lessoniana
GTAAAAGAAAACTGTGCAGAAAGCTGCAGACCTCGACAAAATAATTCCTGAAAAATAAAAGATGACATACTTTGATTATACAATGCTGTATGTAAAAATACACATAGTGTAATCGTTATAGGCGTTGGTTCCCTAAGCTTATAAGGAGACAATCATGCGGGGGTTGCAGGTTCAATCCTGACTGCAGGCGAGTAAAAATACAGGAATACTTAACACATGTACCCGGTTATGGCTAACGGAATCAGAACAGGTGACCCCCGTGGATTTAATAAAGTATGTAGTTTGAAGTTCTGTGAAAGTTCACGAGTTCGAAAAATACCTGAAGAAAGTAAGAGGACACATTGGCCGAAATTTTGTGGAAATAACAATAAAGATGAAGACAATAGTCAGAAAGCACTTAATGATAAATGTCTTCAAGCTTTGTCTCAGAATTTTCTCGTAGACAAATAATACTTTAAATTAATAGACGAAGGGTTGCATACTCCCTTTACCGAAGAAAGGAGACCTTGGAATTCTAATTTACTATACACTCATGACTCATACGTTATAACGCCTTGCTTCTCAGTCTTATCCGATTTGAAGTTGAGATAATATTTTGCCAAAATCAGAACAGCTTTCGCGGAAATCGATCCACAACTTTCAGATACTGTCTTTTCATCGCAAGGAGTACATGCAAAAAGCCTCGAAGCAAAACAACTGTTTGTAATTTTCTCTCAGGCATCAGATTCCTTGCTCAGAGGAAAAAGGGAGAAAATATATCTGGCATATGGCTTCGCCAGAGAAACTGTTAGATGTCTTATAATGCTCTACAAAAACATGAAAGCAATGATTCGCTCACACAATTCTTTAACATAACATTTGAGACCTGCAAGGTGAGACATCATCATCATATCTATTCATGATCTACCTTGAGCATTAATCAATTCATGAAATAAAATGACCTCAATTAAATAGGCAAGAAGATGATGATATTCTACTGAAACCATCGCAGATGCCAACTATGTAAATGATAAATCGCTTCTCGTAAATACGCCAGCTCAATCTGAGTGTCTACGGCACAGCATCGAACTAACAGCTAGGGCTATTGGCTTCTATTTGAACTCAGATAAATGATATTTCATGAATTTCAATCATAACAAGGAGTCGTCTCCCAATTAAACGACAAGCATCTAAAATTAGAAGACTACATTAGCAATATCTGGTCAAGTGAAAACAATGTCAACATACCAATTGGAAAGGTATGGACTGTTATCTAGAAATCTAATCACTGACACAAAATCAAACGAGAATTCTTTCAAGCAGTATACCCGTACAACCTGTATCTTAACAATGTTCTCGAAAATAAGCTAAACAGGAATTACACGAGGATGCTGTTGTTATATTTTGACCTTTTGACCTGGCCCAAATTCCATTCAAGGTGATGCACCAGAAGGAAGTGACACATTCCAATGGCAGTTAGGAGAGGAAATCGCGTGGGCGGAAATTGGCTGATGAAAAGGGACGAGCTGACAGTTATTTCCGCTTGATGACGATCAAACATGCGATTTCAAAGATCGAGTGGGCGTTGAACCATTATATAACTCAGTTGAGTTCGACGAGCCAGTTGAATTGAGTTCCGGTTCCAGTTGAGTTCGACGCCCTGGGGGTCAGTGGAGTTGCCAGTAGAGTTCCAGACAATTGGAGACGAGGTGTGGTAGGAAAAGCCACACCCGACCGAGGGGGCCCTCGGGAACCCTGATGGAGTTTGGGTTCCAGAGAAGATGCTGATAAGATGCAATAAAGAAAGCCAGCATCCAGCAGAGTGGGCCCTAGGCCTCCGGCTGAGCAGCCCTAGAAAACAAAAAAGACACAACGTCACGTTCATAACAGTGGGGTCAAAATATTACAGTTTATGTTCGGTCTCCAGCTCCCTCTCACAGTGGAACCCCACACAATCTTTTCGAACCCTTACAAATAAAGTGAGTGGCAAATATTTGTTAAATAAGTCTTCCAGCGTCTTTCTTTGTCACTGCGTCTTAATCATTGTATCGTTATGAAGGGTGTAGATGAGTATATAACACTGTGAGCCATATTAAACAAATTCTACAAAGCAGTACCCACAAATCAGTAGTTCTCTGGCCATTTACAACCTCTCAGATAAAACAACCAAGTAGAACAAAACATACCAGTCACTGCAGAAGAAGCAGTAACGAACTCATGAATGACATTGTGGTGTTCCCTGCATGGACACACCAGAAGTGGCTGACCAGCAAAGACCAATATTCATAAGCTCTGGGCGGACACTGCATCCCGTTTAGGGGACGTGTCTAGACTGATGGAGCGTGTAGAGAGAGAGTGAGAGAGAGAGAGAGAGAGAAAGAAAGAGAATCTGCGCTCTCAGAAAAGTAATATTTAATCATATAACATTTGTAAGGTTTTCTAACTTTCTTCGACTACTTGTAACAAGATTAAAACAAACATCTGCTGTGATGTTTTAATTAAATGTTCTGTACATAACGTTGAAGATTTTGCTGTTGTCATCATTTTGTTCTAAACTGTTTCTAAAATTCTTCCATATATTTAATTGGATTCAGGTCGTGACTCTGTAATAGCAAATGTAAAAATAGTTTATTTTCTTGAAGGTTTATCAGAACAAATTTTGAAGTATGTTTCAGTTGAGCAAAACCAACCAACCAACCAACACACATAGAAAGTATTTATTACACTTGTACGTTTCATGAAGCCTGACAAATTGGGTATTAAATAAAACTGATTTTGTGTCAGATTTCAACTTAGTTTATTTTCCATGAAATAAAGATAACGGAAGAAAGGTTTTCTTAGAGTGGTGAAAGCATATATTTTCTGAGGTGTAATATATATATATATATATATATATATATATATATATATATATATATATATATATATAATGCCGCAACACCAGAAGGGTGTGACACAAGGTCATCTTTTTAAAGTGAGTTCAACAGGTTTGAATTAGGATTTTCTTTCAACTATTCCAGGAGCCATTCCAAAGTTTATAGACCACAGTCTGACCAACTATTTGCCTATATATGAAAGGAGAAAAAGTGGCTTCATAACTTTCGTAGAGGTATTAGTATCATTAAATATTTAAAAAAAACCTCCAGTATTTGACCTCAGCTAACCCAATCTGTCTTTCTCTCTCTCTCTCTCTCTCTCTCTCTCTCTCTCTCTCTCTCTCTCTCTCACACACACACTATATTTATATATATATGCAACTACGTAATTCATTTACTATGGTAAATTCTTTTTGTTAAAAGTAAAATGCTTTTCCATTTAAGTAAATTCGGTATTGTCTGAAATTACATTATTCCAAAAATCATCTTAATCTGGGAATTTTCATTGCTTGAGGTTATTCAAATCAAACAGATTACTCTAGGCTAATATAAAAAGTCGCATTTTCCTAGGAATGTGTGATGGGTACGAAGAACAATGTTTTAATAAAAAGATATTTACAGATGGGTCAAATATAGGTTTGCCACTACGAACCTGAGTTAACAAAGACCATTCTGTTGAGAAGTAAGCCTATCGTTTTCGATAAAGACCAATTTCATGGTACATAGGTCAGTAAAGAAGACTCATATTGACTTTTCTTTTGGATATGTAAGGACCAATCACTTTTGATTCCCTTAAGTAATATGAAACTTTAAACAGTGGTTCCTAAATCCAGGTGTTCAAGCACAAACCCTCTTATTTATTGAATAACATTCGGATATATTTATATATTAAAAAAGTGCTAACGTCCTTGCAGTTCACTAATATAGACAGAGGTGTGTATTTGACTGGTTGTTCGCAACAAGCACTCCGAAGGGTGGATGAGCGGTCTATAATCGTCCAAATAAATAATTTTTTCTTTCTTTCCATTGTTGTGTAAACTTGAGGGCGTATCAGAGACTGATCATCTCTAATAGGGTCTGCTTCATGAGGGGAGTACGATGTTGAAAGATCCGAAACTCCCCAAGAAACCAAGTAAAACATCACTGACGACATCCACCGGCGCTAAATGTAGTAAGGAATATGTTTAAGATATACAATTCAGTATTAGTTAGAAAGTTCGATACTTTCACTTATATATATATATATATATATATATATATATATATATATATATATATATATATATATATATAAAATAAATTTAGAAATGGCATTCTAAAATAAATTCATATCGGTTATTAAATCTCGCCATCTGCAGATATATTCTGTATTAAATAGCAGTGCATTGAGCACACATTCTTTGGATATTCACAGTCATTATATATATATATTGCAATTAAAGAACATGGTCATTTAAAATAGTTTTCATTCTTTAAACAAATGCTTTATTTATAATAGAATCAAATAAACAGCAAGCTATTGAATGTTATTTCCTGTGGTTTCATATAAAGAGTCATGATAAAAGAAAATAATTAAATACATTAATATTAAGAATTGACAAGAAACGAATACATAGTGGAAAAATAAGATGGAATTAGAATAAACTATAAAAATAAAGAAAAATACGGTTTTCCTGTAATGTAAAGAAAAATAACCCATAAGGGATTTTGGATTTCCTAGCGTGTTGATGACTTAAATTTTCGCAAAGGAGATCATCTCCCACTTCGACCTATACAGCACTTCGCAAGTGGACATGCTTTTAAGAGTTCCAGACACAGGAATCACGATATGAGAACAAGATTGATATTGGATAATTTTCTCAAATCAGTGCTATGCTGACTGAAGCCCCAAATATACAGTTGACATTATCCAACACTTATTTTCACAAATAAAGAAAGGATTATGAACAAAAAAAAAAAAAGAACTTAAGGCCCTTCTTTCCCTTGAACCTTAGAAAACGAGGAATAAATGATCCGTTGTAAAAAAAATTTTCCATTCCATTTGGCTGGAAATGTAGAATACGCCAACTGCATCTCTACATCACCCAGTGAATGTGATGTTTATGACACTAAACAATCTGATGATGAGGCTCCTGTCCTGAAGTTTTGGGAATACTGAGTACATTGCCCTTAATCCAAGGTCTTCTCTGGCACGAAGTGGTAGTGCCTTTTCTGAGGTACACTCTGGTTCAAACAAAACTAATTAACAATTTAATTGCGGGCAAACAAATCACTGATGCTCAATATAAGTATTTGTGTGCAATAGCAATACTTATAACAATTTAACTGCGTGAAAATATAACTATTAGTATAAGATGGCAATACGTGAAACCATTTAGCAGTGTATTAAAAAAAGTGCTCCAACTAGTTTAAAATGTCTACAAACTGTTCATATACAAATCATATATCTAATATATATGTATTAAGAGGATAGATCATTAAATAACCGAATACTGCTGGTATGCCATAAAACCCAACCACACAGTAAACTAAACTTTTTGTTGGTTTCTTTAATTTATTTTTTTTTAAATATATGAACACATACCTACACAACATTTTAACTGAAACCATTCGAAAAGTTAGACCATATGTATAGGACTTCTAAAACATATAACCTCACTTTTATAATGATCAATTCTGTTGTGAGTTGAAAGAAAGAAAGAAAGAAAGAAAGAAAGAAAGAAAGCTCGGTACACGTAAGAAACAGAAAGAAAAAAAAACAAATATTACAAGAATGAAAGGAAAACTAGAAAGGAATTAATAATGCCATACCACAGATAATCGTCTTCTGTTTCATTAAAATGGACGGAAAAAAGAAATAAATGAAAAGTAGAGAAATAAACGAAAGTTATCAATTGGGATTGAAATCTTTATGCGAAAGAAGCAAAGAATGCTACTTTTGAAAACATATTTTGAAACTATATTTACAAACCATGAGAAATGGTGGAATTTTACAGTTTGATGAATTTGTCTGTACTTATTACAATTATCTATGAATGGATAATGAATAAAGATCATCAGATAGATTAAAAAGTATCATATCAGTTAGTGGTAATTTTGCCAGGAGGAAGTCAAATGAGAGTTTTCGGAACACCTTTAACCATTTACATATGCACTAGTATCGTTCAAAAAGTGCTAACCCTCTCTCATAAAGAAAACACTTTATAGAACATTTTTGTTGTGGCAACACATTACCACTCCTGATGAAACTAAAAAAATACTAATTCAAAACTTACTAGTGGGGTGTACTCGTGGTGTAATGGTTAAAGCGATGAACTGCAGAATCGTAGTACGTAAGTTCGTACTCCAGTCGCGCTATTACGTTCACATTCGGGCAAATACCCTTGGGAAAGGTATGAGGCTCCTTATCCTCCCAGCCATGGGTTAAATAGTACCATTACTGTTCTTCTTGGAGAATAGCTTTAGCATTAAATAACATACAAAGGTTGCATATGCCATTAAACAAAGAAACCAAACCAAATCACTTACTAGTTTTATAAGAACATTATATTATTGAGACAAAAACATGTTCAAAGCCCTGTCGGCTGAGACTGCAGAAAACACCAACTGCATCTCTGCTGAAGGGTGCGTCTGCCCCAAAGAATGTCCTGATATGACACCAAACAATTTGATGGTGAGACTTAAGTAAAACTGGAGATTTGGTGAATGCAGAGTACACATTCATTGCCATCGCTGCCACATGCTGTTTTACCCTTAGTGGTAGCACCTGATAGGGTCCTATCTATGGGTTAAATAGAAGTATTTGCCATTCTAAATGTATACTCATGCTAAATTGAGTTGTTTGGGATAGAACAGTTTTTACATTTAACTGTATGTAAAAAAAATGTATTTAAAGAAATGACTATGTGTAAGAAAGAAACCTTACTTATGCTTAATTGAATTGTTTTAAGTAGAATTGTTTTATCATTCAACTGTGTGTAAGCAAAAAACTCTGTACTTATGCTAAATGAATTGTTTGAAATAGAATAGTTTGCATATTTATGCGTGTGTTATGAAGTGACTGATGTTAAATTAAATTGTTAGTAATACATAACAATATTTGGAATTATTTAACTTTGTTGACATGCTAAACTGAATTGTTTGAAATAGAACTTTTGGATCATTTACCAAAAAATCTAACGCACTTATGTTAAATTGAATGGATTGAAACAGTACTGTTGACATTAAAACTGTAATTATGTTAAACTGAATTGTTTAAATAGAATTGTTGACATTTAAACTGTACTTTTGCTAAACTGAATAGTTTGAAATAGAACTGTTTTATTTGAATATGTGTACCTAAAAAAAAACTGTATTTAAACAAACGACTAAGTCTGTGTAAACAAAAACTATCTACTTACGCTAAACATAATTGTTTGAAATAGAACTGTTTTTACCTATCGCTGTCTATTTGTCTTTGATAAAAATAGGTGAAACCATTTAACTTTGTGAGAAAAATGAGCTTAGACTCGTTTCAAAATATCAATTATATATGTAATATATACGTATAAAAAGATTCGGCTTAAAATTATCTACAATGGTTTATATGCTATAAAACTGAAGCAAAACAAACCTATTCAGCTCTGCTCTTCTTTCTGAATATAGCTTATAATGCTCTCAATGACCTTCGTATATATATACATATATATATATATATATATGTAAAGACTGTTTCATTTTGACTGACAGATAATAGCCGTTTATACAACAAAAAATACAACACGGGCATGATTTATTACTAATTCAGTTTGTGAGAAATATACAACATGCATTACATGATGAGGTAGAAAGACTTCTGTTAGTCAATGGATTATGGGGACATTTGCTTATACGACACTTATGCTACGCTAAAAGTCAACACAGCTAAAGCTCCGTGGGAAGCACGGCTAGATAACTGGTGACTATGTAAATCAAACTCGAGCTTCTCTTAGATTTTTCCTATCAAAGGATAGATGACATGTTAGTAAATATTTGATGTTGGGGCTTCCGTCTCCAGTTTTGATTTTGAAATTAATTTTTCCTAGAATGCTTGCTTCAAGACAGCTTTTCATTAGACTGGAGTCACTTCCACAATGTGTGCATATATATATATATATATATATATATATATATATATATATATTGTATAGTCACACAATAAACATGATTAACTATACAAACACATAATACATATGCATTTATACACATATACATGCATAATACATTTTGACGTAGTAATAAAGACGAGTGAAAACTTCTTTAAAAAATATACCTGTCACTTTATTTAAAAGGTTTATGTGTGAGAGAGAGTGGAGACTAAACAAAGACTGCAACATATTGACCTCCCCAGCCCCTCCGGACATCGATGTGTGTCGTTCTCGTTCTCCTGAGCTGCTCAACCGGTGGCCTAGGAGCCCAGCCTCTCTAGGACATGTTCTTATCCCAGCATCTTCTTCAAACTCAATCGGGGTCGTGAGGGCCCCTTCTGCCGGGTGGTGGCTTTACCTACTACATTCCTGCTCAAACTTCTCTGAACTCCAACTCACTGACTTCCTGTCTTCAACGAGTTATATAATAGTTCAATCGCCCACTCAATATCTATTCTCATGGCTAGCCAAGCCGGAATATGCCACTTCCGGTGTCTTTGGACGGGTATGCTTGATCTTCATCAAGCGGATATAAATGTCATGAAGTTCAGAGGTCACTCTCTTCTGGTGCATCAGTCTATGAGTATATCATGGGATTTTACCTTGTCCCATTTCGTCAGCCAAGCCTGCCTACGCGATTTCTTCACATAACTGCCATCGGAATGTGTCACTTCCTTCCGGTGCATCACTTTGGAATGGCATGTTTGGCCGGGTCGAAGGTCAATATATATATATATATATATATATATGCCGCGACCGGCCGACAAACCCTTGCCGCGACCTGCCGATAAACCTAAAACATATCAAATTACACGCCCGAGTTAGGACGATTATATCCGAGTACGACCGGAACTGACTAAGCCCTTTTTTCTTGCTAACGACCTTGACATCTAGTTATAGCTAAAAGAAAAGGGAGAATTAAAATTAATAACATTCACAAAACACTTCGGCCAAAAATTACCTGATAAGACTTGAACTAATACTCGTCGCCAGCCTATAGCAGGTTAGGAAAATACTTTACGGCTACACTCATTTTTTATCAAAGAATTTTATATCCACGCGGCTGGAGCTGTGTGTCACAGCACCTTCGAAATATCAGCAAGCCCTTTTCAACGCTTAAACGGCGCGCTCCTGGCTTTTTAGCTGGGCCGTCTGGCATTCGTGCCGGATGGGTGCTCGAAACTAAGAGCAGACTCGGGGCCGAATAGGCCCCCAGCTTCGGCTGGGCAACCTTCGGGTGGGCGAGCTGCACTTTTGTCCCCTTGTACGGCACTAGACCAAGCGTCTAGTTTAAGCCGTAAACTGGCATACGTGCCCGGACTCATATTTGGGTTCGTGAAACTGCTTGCCTCATCAGGCTCACATTGCACTAAGTGAGCCGATGAGCAGCACAGACAAGCAGGGTTCGAGTCTCGGCTCCTTCCCGACCTTCCCCTCCCCTTTATCCCCACTTTAATCGGCCTTCGGGCTTTTGACCTTGTGTCAAGTCGTGTCTGGTGGGAGGCAGCGACAAATACTACGGCGCGCTCCTGGCGAAGCTCATTAAGGAGGAATCCCGCATTCTGTGCGGTCGCATTCACCTTAACTTACGGCGTTGGTCCCACTTCTCGTGGTAGACCTGCCTTTCTCCCACCTACATAGGTATGCACAAAGGTCCTTTTTAGGACCATAAGAGGTCTCTGTCTGCGGGTCAGAGCATCTCTGACTGGTCAGTAATGATCAGTCGAAGTAGACGGCCAGGCGGCAAACACGAAGACGGATTCTAAGACCAACCGGTCTTAACACTCAGTCGGTTCCGATAGTCCGATAAGCTGCGCAGCGCTAATGGCACGGTCCAGCCTTTAGCTACTCCTTCGCTATCTGCGCAGCGCTAAGATAACGCCCATCTTAGCCTCGGCCTTTTGGCCTGTCCGCTCGACAGCTCGGCTTTGACCCGACAAAGCCTTCGCTGCTGTCCGCTCGTCCGCACGGCTTTGACCCGACAAAGCCTTCGTTCCCGTCAGCTCGCCCGCACGGCTTTGACCCGACAAAGCTTTCGCTCTCGTCCGCTCGTTCGCACGGCTTTAACCCGACAAAGCCTTCGCTGCTGTCCGCTCGTTCGCACGGCTTTGACCCGACAAAGCTTTCGCTCTCGTCCGCTCGTTCGCACGGCTTTAACCCGACAAAGCCTTCGCTCTCGTCCGCTCGTTCGCACGGCTTTGACCCGACAAAGCTTTCGCTCTCGTCCGCTCGTTCGCACGGCTTTGACCCGACAAAGCCTTCGCTCTCGTCCGCTCGTCCGCACGGCTTTGAGACGACAAAGCCTTCACTCCCGTCCGATACGTCCGCACGGCTAGGGGGCCCAGCAAGGCCCTAGCCTTTCCTCGACCTCGACGCTCTTGCAAGGTACAACGCAGTCCACGTAACGACTCGCTGTTACGGACTGTTCTACCACTGCAACACCTGACTCACGTACGACCCGTCGTACGAGTCAACAACCCGATCGACACACCCTTGGTTAACCACAACATACCGTCACAACCAGGGATATCGATCTACCAACCTCGATCGACCATCTAGCTGTACCCAACGACCAGCACCGACCATCTCGCTGAACTCAACGACTCGACCGACCTCAGCTTACCAGCATCCAACGTCTAGCTGAACTCAACGACTCGACCGACCTCAGCTTACCAGCATCCAACATCTAGCTGTACTCAACGACTCGACCTACGCCAGCGACCCTCGTCGAACGCCCAACTGCGAAGACATACAACCGCCACGGACATTTACATTCACGCTTGTAAATACGACGAAATAAATTGTCATTTGTAATTATCATTATCTCACCTTTGTTCCTTCATATTGCTTTGGCTGTTCTCATTCACATAAATTCATTTGCGGGGTCGACATACTTATAGGCCCCGCAACAAGTGGTGACCCCGAACGTGAATACAGACAGAGCAATGGAGGGCAGCGGTGAGTCCGATACATTAATGGCAAACGTCACCGTGGCGTTGCCAACGTACAATCCAGATGTACATTCCTGGTTCCAACAAGTCGAAACCATCTTCCTCATGCTGAGGATAAGATCCCAGCGCATCAAAGTAGCCAACTTGATGCAGAAATTGCCACCAGACGTTATCAGCCGGATTACGGATGCTCTCGCTGAACTCCCAGAGAAAAAACCCTACGACTACCTTAAGGACATAATCCTTAAACGTACAGGCCGCTCTGAAGAAGAAAGAATCCGGGACGTCCTTCAAAACATCACGATCGGAGACAGGACACCAGCCCAACTTTTAAGATTCATGAAGAGTCAGTTGGGCTCGAAGCATGTCTCAGAGACCGTCCTGCGAACCCTATGGATGGAGCGACTACCATCATGGGTCTCGCAAATAATTGCTCCAATGTCCCGATCCACCGCATTGGACGACTTGGCCGACTCCGCTGATTTGGTGTTCGAACGATCCAACAACATCACCTCTGTCCAGGCACCAACATCGGAGTCGCAAACAACAAAAGAGCTGCGAGCCATGAAAAAAATGATGGCAGACCTGCAAAAACAACTTCACGAGATGAAGGTCACCCGACGACAGAGGCCAAGGGATAGGACGCATAGTCGCCATCGACGCCCTCGAACCCCTAGTAATCACCGGACCAACGACGAAGACATTTGCTGGTATCATCAGACATTTGGAGACCAAGCAAAGAAATGCAGGCCGTACTGCAAATTCACGTCGGCCCAGGAAAACTAGGAAACCGGAGGGTAACGACGACGAACCCATCCGGTAACGAACTAAAGACATGTCGTCTCTTCTATATATGGGACCGGAGGAATAAAATAAAATTCCTTGTAGACACGGGTGCAGCCATCAGCGTCATACCTCACACAATTGACCCATCCGCTAAGCCCACCCCACTCAAACTACAAGCAGCCAACGGTTCCACTATAGACACGTACGGTGGAAAGACGCTCTCTCTAAACATTGGCATGCGGCGTGACTACACTTGGACCTTCACGCTGGCCAACGTCAAAATACCAATCCTCGGCGCAGACTTCCTGGCGCACTACGAACTATCGGTTCACATGAACCCACGAACATTGTCGGATACCTTGACGAACCTCCACGTCATAGGGACGCCAGCACGACACAGCACCACGGGGATCGGAATCGCAGCATGCCATGGCCAGGATTACGTGGACATCCTGAATCAGTTCGTGGATATAACACAACCATTCAAATCCACTGATTCGGGTGTCCACCAAACGCAACACCACATCAAAACGAGTGGTCCACCAGCACACTCCCAACCCAGACGACTCGCGCCACACAAACTGGCTTATGCTAAAGAGCAGTTTGAACAGATGCTAAACGACGGCATCATACGACCCTCGGACAGCCCCTACGCTTCACCTCTACACCTGGTACCGAAACCTGGAAACAAGGAGTTCCGGATATGCGTCGATTACAGGAAACTGAACGCCTCCACAGTTCCTGATCGATATCCGGTACCCCACATCCACGATTTTGCTTCCGGACTGCAGGGTTCTCGTATCTTCTCGAAAATAGACCTTACGAAGGCATACCATCAGATCCCTGTAGCTCCGGAAGACATCCCAAAAACAGCAGTTACGACACCGTTTGGCCTGTATGAATTCCTAAAAATGCCATTCGGTCTACGTAACGCGGCACAAACCTTCCAACGCTTGATGGACGAAGTCCTGCGTGGTCTACCCTATGTATATGCGTACATCGACGATATCCTGGTAGCCAGCAAAGACGATGATTCTCACAAACAACACCTACGTGAAGTGTTCAGACGACTTTCACATTACGGATTACGTCTGAACCTTGACAAGTGTGTTTTCGGGGCGCCCAGCATCGAATTCCTTGGACACAACACCGATGCTGAGGGAATAACCCCTCTACCAACGAAGATCAGTGCAATCCAGGATTTTCCAACGCCGACGTCAATGAAACAGCTGCGACGTTTCATTGGAATGATAAACTTCTACAGAAGGTTCATCCCAAAGTGTTCCACTATTCTCCAACCTCTTACGAACTTATTACAGAGGAAGAATAGGAACATTTCACTAGAAACAGACGCTCTTCACGCATTCAACGCCGCAAAGACCGCGCTGGTGAACTTCACCAAACTCTCGTACATTAAGGACGACCCAAAAACGCATCTCGCCCTTACGACTGACGCATCAGACGCCGGAGTAGGAGCTGTAGTTGAACAGGAATACGACTCCCAACGCAAACCAATCGCATTCTTTTCGGCCAAGCTTTCACCAGCACAGAGAAGGTACAGTACCTTTTCACGAGAGTTGCTGGCCATATACTTGGCCGTCAAGCATTTTAGACACCTCCTAGAAGGCAGAGACTTCGTGATCTACACAGACCACAAACCACTGACGACAGCAATGAGAACTAACTCCGAGAAGTACACAGCTCTGGAAATTCGACATCTCGATTACTTGTCACAGTTTTCCACCGACATACGTCACGTCAAGGGGAAGGATAACACGGTCGCAGACACTTTATCCCGGACAGATATCCACGCTCTGGATAACGATGTTCTGAGTCAGGATTTAATCGCGGAAGAACAAAAATCCGACTCAACATTACAAGAGGTGAAAACGAACACCTCCCTGAAACTTCAGGAGTTCCCAGTACCTCTCAGCGACGGAAGACTGTACTGCGACATCAGCCAGGCCAACCCAAGGCCCTACGTCCCCCCGGCATTACGAAAACAAGTATTTCGACACTTACACGGATTGTCACACCCGAGTAAACGTGCGACCGTCAAACTCATTACTGAACGCTTCGTCTGGCCCAACATGAACACAGACATCCGCGAATGGGTCTCTACGTGTCTAAAATGCCAGCAGTATAAAATCCACCGGCACACAAAATCTCCTATTGGCACCTTCAGCAGTCCTGACGCACGTTTTTCCCACTTACACATCGACCTGGTCGGACCAATGCCAATGTGTCAGGACTACCAATATCTATTGACGGTGGTGGACCGCTTCTCACGATGGCCCACTGCTGTGCCTATCAAGGACATCTCAGCAAGCACTGTTGCCAAGACCATTCTGAAAGAATGGATAAGTACGTTTGGTACACCTCAAGTCATCACAACCGATAGAGGAGCACAGTTCCAATCATCTCTCTTTCAGGAATTCTCGAACCTACTCGGCGTCAAACACATAAAAACGACTGCTTACCACCCACAGGCTAACGGCCTTGTTGAGAGGTTCCACAGATCTTTAAAAACCTCTTTGGCCGCTAGAACTGACTCAACAAACTGGGTGGATGAATTGCCTCTGATCCTCCTCGCATGGAGAAACACTGTCAAGGAAGACATTGGATGTTCGCCTGCCGAACTTGTTTTCGGCACACCGCTCTCACTCCCGGGTGAATATTTCAACGACTCCCTCGACACAGCTTCAAAGCCATCAACCCCGTTCATCCAGGAGCTCCGCCACAAGATGGCACGTTTAAAATATACTCCTCCTCGACAGCAACAGACAGGCACATTCATACCACAACATCTCCGGGACTGTAAGTACGTTTTCGTACGAAACGACACCGTAAGAAAACCGCTCACACCAGCTTACCAAGGTCCATATAAAGTGATACGACACTCCAACAAACACATCACGATTAGGCGCGGTAACACGACCGATACTGTTTCTATCGACAGGACTAAACCAGCGTTTTTGGAGAACCAACACCCCACCGAATCAACGACACCTTCTTCCGAAAGTACTCCAACGCCATCACGTCAGCAAACCCGATCTGGAAGGAAGGTCACTTTCCCTAGCAACCTACGGACCGATTATTACTACTAATTGATGGACGATCAATTATCTAGGGAGAGGCCTTGCCGCGACCGGCCGACAAACCCTTGCCGCGACCTGCCGATAAACCTAAAACATATCAAATTACACGCCCGAGTTAGGACGATTATATCCGAGTACGACCGGAACTGACTAAGCCCTTTTTTCTTGCTAACGACCTTGACATCTAGTTATAGCTAAAAGAAAAGGGAGAATTAAAATTAATAACATTCACAAAACACTTCGGCCAAAAATTACCTGATAAGACTTGAACTAATACTCGTCGCCAGCCTATAGCAGGTTAGGAAAATACTTTACGGCTACACTCATTTTTTATCAAAGAATTTTATATCCACGCGGCTGGAGCTGTGTGTCACAGCACCTTCGAAATATCAGCAAGCCCTTTTCAACGCTTAAACGGCGCGCTCCTGGCGAAGCTCATTAAGGAGGAATCCCGCATTCTGTGCGGTCGCATTCACCTTAACTTACGGCGTTGGTCCCACTTCTCGTGGTAGACCTGCCTTTCTCCCACCTACATAGGTATGCACAAAGGTCCTTTTTAGGACCATAAGAGGTCTCTGTCTGCGGGTCAGAGCATCTCTGACTGGTCAGTAATGATCAGTCGAAGTAGACGGCCAGGCGGCAAACACGAAGACGGATTCTAAGACCAACCGGTCTTAACACTCAGTCGGTTCCGATAGTCCGATAAGCTGCGCAGCGCTAATGGCACGGTCCAGCCTTTAGCTACTCCTTCGCTATCTGCGCAGCGCTAAGATAACGCCCATCTTAGCCTCGGCCTTTTGGCCTGTCCGCTCGACAGCTCGGCTTTGACCCGACAAAGCCTTCGCTGCTGTCCGCTCGTCCGCACGGCTTTGACCCGACAAAGCCTTCGTTCCCGTCAGCTCGCCCGCACGGCTTTGACCCGACAAAGCTTTCGCTCTCGTCCGCTCGTTCGCACGGCTTTAACCCGACAAAGCCTTCGCTGCTGTCCGCTCGTTCGCACGGCTTTGACCCGACAAAGCTTTCGCTCTCGTCCGCTCGTTCGCACGGCTTTAACCCGACAAAGCCTTCGCTCTCGTCCGCTCGTTCGCACGGCTTTGACCCGACAAAGCTTTCGCTCTCGTCCGCTCGTTCGCACGGCTTTGACCCGACAAAGCCTTCGCTCTCGTCCGCTCGTCCGCACGGCTTTGAGACGACAAAGCCTTCACTCCCGTCCGATACGTCCGCACGGCTAGGGGGCCCAGCAAGGCCCTAGCCTTTCCTCGACCTCGACGCTCTTGCAAGGTACAACGCAGTCCACGTAACGACTCGCTGTTACGGACTGTTCTACCACTGCAACACCTGACTCACGTACGACCCGTCGTACGAGTCAACAACCCGATCGACACACCCTTGGTTAACCACAACATACCGTCACAACCAGGGATATCGATCTACCAACCTCGATCGACCATCTAGCTGTACCCAACGACCAGCACCGACCATCTCGCTGAACTCAACGACTCGACCGACCTCAGCTTACCAGCATCCAACGTCTAGCTGAACTCAACGACTCGACCGACCTCAGCTTACCAGCATCCAACATCTAGCTGTACTCAACGACTCGACCTACGCCAGCGACCCTCGTCGAACGCCCAACTGCGAAGACATACAACCGCCACGGACATTTACATTCACGCTTGTAAATACGACGAAATAAATTGTCATTTGTAATTATCATTATCTCACCTTTGTTCCTTCATATTGCTTTGGCTGTTCTCATTCACATAAATTCATTTGCGGGGTCGACATACTTATAGGCCCCGCAACATATATATATATAATGAGTTGTCCATGGTGTCATTGTAGGAAATGGACACAGTGACACAAACTCAAATCATGGACAAGGCCGATTGCATTTTACACCAAATTAATACCTTGGAAAAGGTATGAATCCGTTATTCTCCCTGCAGCAATGGGTAAATAGATTGGTGGAGTTAGTTCTTTTGCCTTGCTGAGGCAACTAGTCCAGGTGAATGAAAACACTTAAATTCAAACCTGTAAAACTCCGCTTAAGAATAGACCATGAGTCACACCTTGCCCATGTGAAAGGGTTGGTAAACACACACACACACACACACACACACACACACATATATATATATATATATATATATATATATATATAAGACTGGTTAGTGGGATTAATTATGTTCTTAGGAAAAGATACTGAAACGAATGCAATGACTTTTATGAGGAACCCGTTTACTGTCTCAAACACTCTCTTATGGGCTTACTTCTCATTGGTTGTCGGTTGCTTTTCTATGATGAGATTCACGGAAAGTGTACGGACAAACTCTTTGTCTAAATAACATAAAACAGGGATTTTTTTTCAAAGATCAGTTCACTACCAAGTTTACGAATATTTCCTGGGAATTCTTGATATTCAACGTTCTCCATTAATATTTCACACAAATAGCTTCTTCACTAAAACCGCTGGAAAACAGAACAGGCAATTTCCTGAGTACTTTCAAATTTCATAATTCATTGAGTATTTCAATTTATAAGTCATTTAGTGTGTAATTGGTTCTTAGTTGCCTTAGTAACGTCTCATCCTACATTAAATTTATAATAACATTTTCACTTACCAACTTTCCGGTCATTCTTTAGTTTCATTTACCACATGGACTCATCATATAATTTTAACCATTTGGCGAATTATATATATATATATATAATGCAAAGCTCTTCTAACAAATTGAGCACTTCGGTATCCCATAACGTAAAATGTAAACAAACGGAAGTTAATGCAGATTCGTTTAATTCCCTTGATTACGTTGGGTCTACTACTGGGTCTGAGGTATGTTATCGGTTTGACGTAAAGCAAAGCATGTTTCGATCTCAGCTTGAAGCGTCTCGTGTGTCTATAAACTCTGAAGAATTCTGATGCAAAGAAACAGTCCGGCTATCGATCACACTATATATATATATATATATATATATATTCTCGTGGTAAAATGGTCACGGTCGTAAGAAATGGACACGGTGACCTGAGTTCTAATACATGATGACGCTGTTAGCGATTTTTCTAGCGGTATTTCTCTTGGAAAAAAGTAGTAATCCAACTACAGTACTTTCGTTCCAGCTATCGGTAAATAGCAAGGCAGAAAGGCTTTTTAACTTTAGTATGACAAGCAGTGTAGGAGAAGAAAATTTCTGAACTCAAACCTGTTAAACTTCGTTCAAAAATTTACCGTTTGTCGCATCCTACTTTTGCAGAGACGTTGGTATATATATATATATATATATATATATATATATATATATATGTATATATATATATATATATATATATTAGGGTAGGTTGATTTTTCATTTTTTTTTAAATATCAAAAAGAATAATGCACTGAAAGTTGTGTATATACCTATTAAATACACATACCAAAATTTAGATCTTCAATGGATTTTTGCTAATTTGGCAGGAAAGACTTTGAATAAACACGTACTGAAAAGTCCTTCATTTTGCCAGATTTGGCCTAAATATTGATGTCAAAACCAAACAATTTCAGTATTTAAATTAGGAAATCTTATTTTATTTTATGGAAAGATAATAAAATTATAACAAAACTTCAAATTGAAAATTGAATCCTTACTCCACCCTGCTTTACCTGCGTCGAATTTGAAATGCTATTATTCAAGCAGTAAGATTCAAATATATTGAAAAAAACATTTTTTTCCTGATATGAATCGAAATACAACAAACAAACAAAGATGGAAAAACAAATAATTGTTTAATAATTTAAATATATGGAATCAAATAGTTCCATATATGAGCCCTTAGATGAAAAAGCTGGTATCAATTGTTGGCACAAAACTTTTGCAAGTATGTGCTGGTGCCTTGCTTCAAAGCCATACACGGATTGAGAAACCTCCGTTACTAACTTAACTGTCCGTTCCACACCTTGGGAATGTGAAGGGAAATCTGGCAAGTTAATCTTTACACCAGTTAACAATGAATTCTGTAATTCATTGTCTGAAAAGTCTAGTGTGAGTGGTGGCTCACAGACTTCGTTTATTGACAAATCAATTAAATCAGTCCAGTGCACAGCTTTAAAGTTGATCATTGGGATTTTTTAAAATCTTTTCTAAACTGGCTTCCCTCTTCTGAAAGAATATAAAAAATAATTTGAGTTTAATTTTTAAATGCAATTTCTTCTGCTTTTATAATATTTGGTGAAATCAGATGTAATCTTTAGAATCTTTCAATAAATTGGCACAAGTATTTCAACCAGTTTTGTATGAATAAATATTAACTTACTTTATGGCCAAAATTCTTTTTATACCCTCTTCTCTCACTTCAGGTTAATCAAATTTCACCATTGAAAATAAAACATTCTCCAGAAGTAATGGAAAGGCATTATACTAGAGATTTTTTAATGTAATACTTTGAACCTCAATTGGTTACTTTCGTATCCTGTCAATCATATTGTAAATATAAATTTGGTGGTGATGGAACTTGTAACTTTTTTTTTATATCAAACCAGCAAATAGCATAAACATTCACAATAAAATTTATCAAACTATATAGTTTGGTCGAAAGATTCTGTGGATATGCCCCACGAGCCCATAGGCACATGAGCCTGATGTTAACCACCTTGCTTGGTTTAATGGACCAATTTTCCATTATGAAAATCTAGGGTCCACCTTACCTCTAGAAATACCAATTGTATATTCATAGAGTAGTCTTTGGACACTACTAAGGCTATCCATATCTTTCATTCCAAAATGAAACTCCAGGGGATTCTCAACAGCTGAAAAAGATTTTTGGGGTAAATTATGGCAATCATTTGCACATAATTTACCCAATGACCATTGAATGTAATGGGGATTTTTGTGGTGCCATCTAAAGGTTTGAATAGAGATCTAAATGGAAGTTCATTTTGATGTAAGGAGCAACCAATAGTGAGAAGATTTATTTATTTTTTTCTAAAAGAGTAACAAGTTCACCTTCACAGTCTGTATTTGCATTCGTGTTGTCAACAAGGACAGCCTTAATAGTGCTCAAACATTTAAATTTCTCCAAAACATGAGCCACTTGCTCCGCAAGAACGGTACCAGTTGCACCAGTATCTGGAAGAACCCTGTGAGTCAAATATATACTCTCATTTGGTGTCTCCTTTGTGATTGTCAAGTGGCATTCGGGTCCTTTGGCTTTTTTCAGGATTTTACTTCCATTTTCCTCCATTGATTCCTTGTAGTGTAGTGTGTCTTTGTCTGTGCTCCCATCAACTCCTATACAAAGAAGATTCTCCACATTTTCATTATGCTTTTCATAGGCATTTGTTTTCACTTTAGCCTTTGCTCTATTTTACTTTTATCCATATAGATATTCTTTATATCTATATTAGGGATAAGAAGGCCCATAGCCCTCAAATCCAAGAGCAAGGCATGGGAAAGGCTGGCTCAAAGATTAGAAGATATATCACCTCTGACTAACTCAAGAGCATACATTGGAATTTTTGTGAGGTTATAAGGCACTTGGAGAGGACTATCTAGCTCTTTATAATCCTCTGTTTCATCACTTGGAGAAGATGAGTAAGAATGGGAAGAATCACCCTGAACATATGATGTTGAAGCTATTGGTGGGGATATATTCATACTTTTTTGTTGGCTTTTTGTCAGAGGACAAGTGCAGATGATGTGCTTAGTCTGGCAATTTTCTTTGGTGCATTTGACATTGATATCGTCACAACTTAAAATGGGCAGGTTGCATGAACATAATGATATATCAAACAATATATCTAACTTTTCCTTCCAGAATTTTGTTTTGACAGCAGGTAGATGTTTCCTATTTATTTGCTTTGCCTTCTGAAAGCATAGAATTTTCACCTTGTTGACAACACTAATTTCCTTTAACAAAGGCAAATGAGGGTTGACAGCCTTCCAAATATCTATCAGGTCCTTTGCTATTAATTTTGAAATACCAAAACAAGAATGGTGGGGATTAGTGTTCATTAAAAAATAGCTGTATTGAATTATTTGTCGACAAGTTGGTGGCTCGGTTTTATCTAATGGTGATGGTAAACCTGAAAATTTAATTGCACCTTTACTTTGAGTGGAAACGCCAGTGTTTTTTTCCAGCCATTTTTAATTAAAATATCTGTAAAAAGAATATATATATATATATATATATATATATATATATATATATATATATATATGTAGTCAGAAAATACACGAAGATGTTTTTAAAAAATTGTAAAGAAATTTCGAAATTCATTAAAAAAAGTAATAATGTTTACATACCAAACAACTATACTGTAGAGTTTAGTTCCAAAATTAACTTGTAGACCGACTTTTCACTTAAAAAACACTAAATTTTAAAATATAAGTAAATTACAATAATTATAAAATGTTTAAATATTTTAATAGTATGTCTACTTTGCGAAATATATATATTTGCGTTAATTATAAGGGAAAAAAACATAAACAAACCGAAGTACGACGGAGAGATAATTACCACAGGTGAAAGCCGAAAAAATATCCAGTAAATAAAAGTAAGTCGTTATTTGTATTTTAAACTATATATCTTAATGTATTTTATTTTTGTTTTAGTCATTTAATTTAGCATAATATGAAAATGGATAATAAACTTAAAATATCAATGATTTAATAAATTTTATTATTTAATTTTCCTTTAGTCTCAGTTTTAATTTTATGGATACAGGTTTCCAGCGTCACCGATATCACGACTAAAATCACGAAATATTATGTCTTTAAATGCGATTTCGCAAAAAATACAAAATTTTGGAAAAAAATATTTCGTGGGGTAATTTCTGATGTTATTTTGCAACTTTCACCGCATTATTCTTTTTACAGTTCCAAAATCGACCGACCCTAATATATATATATATATATATATATATATATATATATATATATATATATATATATAATTGAATAAATGTTGGAAGCAGCACCCTACACTATAGTTGCAGTACGATCACTTATCTGCCAACTTACAAAACATTCAACTTTGTGGAACAAGCCATGGTGGCCATTGATGGAGAAGCCGGGACGAACTCCTGAGTAATGTACACTGTTACACATGGACACACTATGATAAATACACAAGTACTTATATTCAAAAGCCCTGCAATCAAACTAGAAGTTTTGAAGATCTTCTCATTGGGTGCCCCATTCATGCGGCCTTGTGCAACATCTAAGCAAAAAGCTTTGAAGACCTTCTGAGATTGATTGCTGATAGAGACAGATAGCAAAAGAGGGTGAGAGAGAGTGACAAACAGAGAGAAATTCACAAAGAGAGAGAGAGAGAGAGAGAGAGAGAGAGAGAGAGAGAGAGAGAGAGAGAGAGAGAGACAGGTTCAAGGGTTTATGCGCTTTCAACATGACTACTGCGTGGTGATGACGATAATGATACTGGTTTCCTTGCTATGGCTGAAGGATTAGTCTAACCTAATATGCACCAACTGCTGGACAGGAGGGAAGGCTGATTTATGTCTTTCCTAAATGTATTGGGGAGAAATGAAACGCTATCAATTTTTTCAAAAATTAGGACCGGTGTCCCCGAATCCATTTACTTAGAAAATTACTGTTACGCCAAATACAAAGATATTCTATTAAGAATTAATGGGAGCTTTTTCCACACAAAAAAATGACAGTTTAGGAATTCGTGGAGATGGCTGGCCTGAATTATTAGCAAATAAATAATCGTGGAAAAAATTGAGAATTCCTGTTCTCCATTTCTTTGGTCACCGGGATCAATTGATAACTTCTTTGTCTCCTTAAATATTCTTTGATGAACTTTGTGCTAAAATGCATATGAAACTGCATATATCTCTAAACAATTTCTAATAGCAATGACTGCGATTAGAAATAATGATGAAATCATATCTCCTTGTAAGATGCCTCTCTGGATTTTTACCTCTTCTAAAATCTTTCCTCCTGCCGTCGATAGCACTTTCCAGTTTTTCAAGGTTTCCATGACGAACAATAAGACTTTGTAAGATATCTTCCACATTTTAGAAATTCTATTATCCAGTTGTACGGGACCAGACCATATGTCTTTTTTAGTCATCCCATGCCTTGGCTGTATTTTTCCGCCTTGATTTTTCGTAAATTAGTTATTAATCAGGATGTTTGATTTGTAGTGTTGGTGGCAAAGAGAGCAATCACCCAACAATATGGGACAGTCATTATATATATATATATATATATATATATATATATATATATATATATATATATATCTGTGTCTATGTCTGTGTGAGTATGTGTATCTATCTATCTATCTATCTATCTATCGATATATATATATATACATATATATATATATATATAAAATGATATGAGAAGCATGTATCATCATACATACACATATTTAATATAACGTCTACGTACACACACAATAATACGGAAATATAACCTACACAAACACATACACACATACATACAACCTGCACAAACACACACGCACACATAAAGAGTTATACACGATTCTAATTTTCTTTTGACTGTATATTTCGATTTTTTCGAAATCTTTCGTTCTCTGCCTGATGATTGTAGTTTTCACAGAGAACTTTCCATGCTATATATATATATATATATATATATATATATATATATATATATATTCACTTATTATTACCTTATCTACTTATTTATAGATATTTTGTATGTATATGTAATATCATGTGCGGGATTTGAGCTAAGGGACGTCACTCTATCTTTCGTTCTTTCTCTCCCATCCTCTTGTTTTATATATATATATATATATATATATATATATATATATATATATATATATAAGCAAGTCTTCTTAAAGACGATAGAACACTACTCCTCATGATGACCAAAAGTATGGTCGAAAGTGTTTAGTCTGAAGATATGGGACAATTTCATTACCATCTAGATCCCGACCATAGAAAAATTACAAGTTGCCTTGAAAAAATGAAATTAAAATGATAAACTGTATTCAATAGTCTTTGTCAAATCTTGCTTAAATAATATCTTGCTGCCTAAATATACTCTCTTCAAATATATATATATATATATATGTGTGTGTGTGTGTGTGTGTGTGTGTGTGTGTGTGTGTGTGTGTGAGCGAGCGAGTGAGTGTGTGTGTGTGGTTGTGTGTGTGTGTTTGCATGTCTATGTACTAGGGAGAGATAGAAACTGTGAGATTGAGAAATAAGCAAGAGCGAGAGAGAGAGAGAGAGAGAGAGAGAGAGAGAGAGAGAGAGAGAGAGAGAATGCGATTAAATCCACTTGATCATTGAAATTCCTATCATATTTCATTCATTTCAACACGATTTTTTAAAAAAATTATTCAATTTCAAAATACATATCTTAATTATGCATCTGTTTCTTTATTTTTTTTTTTTACAGGTTTTTCTATTACTTGTTGCTTTTTTTTAAGTGGGGGGGGTCCTTTTTATTCTTCCATTTTCCATTATTTGTTTCTTTTCTGCGATTTCCTGAGAATAGCCGCTGGATTCAGCTGACATATTTTAACAATTTCCATCTCCCTTCTCCTCTTCCTTATCCTTTCCCCACGTCACTTCCTTTGTACAACAATCTTTGCGAATTCTTTTTAAATCTCCGACATTAGTCTCCAACGACCCTTTCTAAGACAAATTCCTGGATTTGCGCTGCTGTAGCTTGGAAGCATCTGTTATGGGCATCCATAATAATAATAAAAAAAACTTGAATATATAAAATGAAATTGATTGAAATGATTTAATTTCCTTTGCTGTAAAAAGAGAGAGGATCGAATTTCTAAATTTTCCTATGAGAAAGAAGTAAAAAACTGAGATATCAAAAGTGAAGAAAAATAAAATAAATTAATGATAATAAAAGTTAAATGTAGGCATCTGTTTTAATATCTTCAACTTTTATTTACTTCATCTATTTTCAATTTTTATTCAATAATTTACGCTAAATTTTCAAATTTTTATTTACTTCATCTATTTTCTCATTTAAATGCATCCGTATTTCTCTCTCTCAAAATTTATATTCTTATTTAGGCCTCCTTACAGTTATTACGTTTAACGTTATCTTAAATGAAATATTGCTTTTGCTCTTCGTTGTTATTGGTAAGATTGATGCAAAATCTGTTATTTTACAAATGCATAAATCTTTTATATATATATATATATATATATATATATATATATATATATATATATATATATATATATATATATTGGAATTTAATAAGTATAGGTAAGTTGTGACACATAAATTGGAGGGTATAATTGATCAAGCACAAAATGGTCAGTTAGTCACGCTGTTATAAAATTGCGGAATGATTTTTCGTTAATTATATTTTATCATTCGGTTTGGTTAGGCTTTGAACTATTCGGCTCTTATTGCAGGTGTTCACGCTCGTGCGCAGAGGATACGACAATCGCAAATGTCATAATAAAAACCCCTGATAGAAAATAGGCTGTGATGTGAATGACGTCATGTGATGGGCTGGGAATTTTAGTGATTTTTGTAAAGACGTTAGTTGAGATTTGACTCTGGGCGAAGCCAGTTGAAATTTGAACCTGGGCGAAGGCAGTCCAGCTAGGGACTACGGGATGCGCCTCGCGTTTGTTGGGTCAGTTAGTTGAGATTTGAACCTGGGCGAGGGCTGTCCAGCTGGGGGCTACGGGATGCGCCGCGCGTTTGTTGGGTCAGTTAGTTGAGATTTGAATCTGGGCGTGTGCTGTCCAGCTGGGGGCTACGGGATGCGCCGCGCGTTTGTTGGGTCAGTTAGTTGAGATTTGAACCTGGGTGAGGGCTGTCCAGCTGGGGGCTACGGGATGCGCCTCGCGTTTGTTGGGTCAGATGGAACTGTCAACATAGTAAAAATTGTGTCTCTCTCTCCACATGTCGGAAAATTAAAAGTCAAGAAGTGAATAAACGTTTCCTTCCTGAACTAAAGAAAGTCGTCTTTGTTTCGGGATTTCTCTGCATCTGTATATTTTACATATTCGTACTTTGGATATTCTACAAAGCTGGTTAAAGATAATACCGTTTAAGCCCACTCAAACCAGGTTCGGATTGTATTAGGAATGCAAGTGTGAAAAATCTAGCCAGAATCGAACTCCCAAATTTAATTTGGTTTATTTTTTTATTTTATTTAATGGTATATCTCGCTTTATGGATTATTTAAAGTCTAAGCCACCGTGTAAAAGGACATCAGCGATACTACTTAACCGATTGCTAGGGTGGGGAGATAAGAAGTTCCATATCTTACGCCAGGGTATTAGTCCGAAAGTATACGTAATAGAGAGTCTCAGAGTTCGAACTCGCTTACAACGAAGTCAGTGGAACAAAGTTGCCACTGCATCATGAGATTCCCACCTCACCAGATTTGAAGGAAGTATGCAGCGACACCAGCTGATTTACGAGAGAAAACTATCTCTACAATTTCGAAGGTGGAGACTCAAAGATTTTTTTCAACATTTTATTACAAAAACAGATTGATTTTAACGGCATGTCGACCCGATAAATCCTTTAAATGATCTCAAATACAAACAGCATTAGTAGAAAAACTGAAAGTTATATGTTTAATATTTTATGATTTTTTGAAGCCGAGTTGAAAAATTAAAGCTTTTTGTGTGTTAGTATATTCCCGAACACAGTTGAAGAGGGCTATGCAGTATGCACTTGTAAAAGGTTTTACTAAAAATCCATCGACTGTGATAAATATTTAGACAAGGTACGAAACATTCAAAGAAGGTTGTCAATGCAAAGTAACAAGAGCTAGAATATCAACTTGACATATATCAATCTTTATATTTCCCATTCAAATATTAAAGAATGAATCTTGTTTCTTGCAACATTTAAACCTGGCACGTACAACCGTTTTCGAGGAGCAGAACGGAAAAACAAAAACACATCAACATGTGGACCCCACTAACAGAAAAATTCCATTGATGGTCCCAAGAACATTTTCACTATGAAAGATCATATATGTAGAATACATCTTTTTTAGAAATTGAATCATTTTTTTAAAATTTTTTTCTCTTTGATAAAAAGATCTTTGTTCTAAAAAAAATGGAGTCTTAGATGGACCATTGCAGGTGCCTAGACCATTTACACTATAGAAGATCTTGTCATCAACATTTTCTTTAGAAAGTGGAAAAAATTTTTATTTCTCTTCGGTAAAACGATCTTTGTTATAAAAAATGGAGTCTTAGGTGGACTATCCAGAAACAATTTTTTGGTCTATAGATTACCCAAGGCGGTTTCGTTTCATTTTCCGATACCAAAAACGTTATTCAGAGATGTATATGTCAAACGATTTCGACTTTTTTGAAATATTTTTTATTCTAATTATCTGTTGATTTTAGAATATTTTGAGGCATCGGGATATCAAAAACTAAAATTTTATATAGTTTTTTCACCGAATGAATGTTCCAATATAACTTCAGTTTTCGTCACTTATAATAAAAAATCTACTTTAAAAACATCATTTTAAAATACTCAAAGAAAAATATGTAAAGCTATCATCCTGATGTTAACCTGAGGTCGAAAATACTGCAGAAAAATCAATGAAGAAATATGCCAATTCGTCAATCATTTTGGACACACATACACACACGCGGAAAGAAAAATACACCCAAGAAAATGTACACATTTACATACATGTGTGTATTATATATATATATATATATATATATATATATATATATATATATATATATATATATATATATATATATAAGCTGGAAACACACATATATAACACGTATGAAAGAACTAAAATAAATTCAAAAAATACATATCACTTCGTGGACCTTTATATTTTAAAATATATTTTTATTCTTTCTTTGGACGTACAACAAATATATATATATATATATATATATATATATATATATATATATATATATATATATATATATATGTATGTATGAAAAGTTTATACAGTAAAGAGGTGAAAAACTGACCTGTAGAACAGGATTAAGCCTATAATAAACCTATAGTTCAAGCGAGAAAATACACATTCATACACACACATATAAATAAATATATATAGAGGGAGATATATTACTGAATAGGGATAAAATCATTTCGTAGAAACATTTGAAAATGAGATTTTTATAGACTTATTAATGTGATTTTAAATTTCGAGCGAAAAAGTGGGATGGCCATGATTTTAAAAATGTATTGATTCAATAATGAAACTGATTGCGCTCTCTCTCTCTCTCTGTGTCTCTCTCTGTATGCGTTTCTCTCTTTCTTTCTTTCTTCCTCTCTAAATATGTACACACACACACACATATATATATATAGAGAGAGAGAGTGAGAGACAGACAGACAGACAGAGAGAAAGTGATAGATAAATATTCAGAAAACGAGCCATTCTTAATGTTTTTCAAATTACATATCCCATGACAGTGATAAACACCCATAACAATTTGATTATCCATACTAACGACTTAACGCGAGGGAGTGGGTAAAATGTTCGCTAATGGTCAGGCAAACAAAGGTTCAATCCCAAGTAAAGTCATACCAAAGACTAAAATACGGTACTTGATACCTCCTTGCTTAACACTCAGCATTATAAGATACGTATCAAGGGTAAAGTGGAGCCATCCAGTGAAAGGAGTTGCACACTCTCCTCGGTGTAGTAGCTATTGTAAAGGGAGCCTTCTGGTCGACCTCGACAACGGTCACCAACTTTACTTTTTTCACTATGTACAGTCGTGGTTATAAGTTAAGAAACGGAACAACAACAAATATTTAAATGGTTTTTACTTGAAGAAAATTGCATGTACGTTTACGAAAATTTCAAAAAGTATACTTGGAACACATATGTATTTATTACATATAAAGTTTTCTTTTTTTTACCATAAATTAATAGTGGACTAAAAACATATACATTTTGCCATGGTCAAAAGTTAAGGAACGCAGTTAAATTATAATAATTTACGTAATTTAAGAAAAAAACTTGATTGCTAATCTTGATTTATAGTCAAGTGTCATACATCGTTTGAACTATCTTTAAGCAAGATGGAGGCGAAAGAACGTACTTGTTTAAGTTGAGATTAACAAAATCTCATTTTAGCAAATCATGAAGAAGATAAATCGTATTCTGAAATCGTTGGCATCGTACGAAAAGCAAAAAGTATTATTTATTGTGTAATCAGTAGACAAGACACTTGAACCAAAACTGAGAACTGGCAGGCCTCCTATGACTACCAAACGGGAAGATCTGGTGATTATTAGAATATCTTTAAAAGACCGTTTGTATAGAGCAATGTCTATTTCTCGTGCATTGAGTGAGCAAACACAAAAGCCAATATTTAGAAAAACTGTTTCTTGTGGGTTAAATAAGGAAAAATTAGTAGCTTGGATTCCGTATTGCAAACCTTTGATTTCAAAGAAAAATCAAATGGTTCATATTGACTTTGTCACAGAACATATCCTGTGGAAAGAGGAATGATGGAATATGCTTCACTTGAGCGATGAATCTAAATTCAAGTTGTTTGAGTCTGATGGTAAGAGGTTTGGAAGATGTAAAAATGAGGAACCCTTATCTCCTCAATTCGTTAAGAAAATTATGAAATTTGAAAGAGGGACATAATTGTGTGGAAGATGATATCTTCGACTGGAGTAGAACCTATTGTCTGTTTTCACGGTAATATTAATTCCAGTGTTTATAAAGAACTTCTTCGCCAGCATGCTCGTCCTAATTTACGCAAAGGGAAATTTGAAACTCGAATATTTATGCAAGAAAACGTGACATGCCATAAAGCTAAAACTGTGTTAAGTTTTCTTGAAGAGAAAAGAAATAGCTGTGATGAAGTGGCCATCACACAGCCCAGATATAAATCCTATAGAGTATGTACGGAAAATCATAGGACAGAAAGCTCAGAACAGAAATCTGCAAAATATTGATGATTTATGGGATTTTCTGATAGATTCTGAAAGTATAACTACGTGGTGCATTCAATAATTTTCCAGACAGGAATTTAAAATGGTCGTAGATACTTGAAAATTCAGTATGTTATTGCTGTACACCTTATAAGATGACTGACAAAGTTTTATTATTTCAGGTTCCAATGAGCAGCTACATTAGGAATTGGAATACATTCTACTAAAGCCTGATTGTCACAGCCGGTGAATTTCAAAAACACAATCTGGACGTGAGAACACTTTAGAAGAACAATATGCAATAAAATTCTGTTTTAAACTTGGAAAAAATGACAGAGAAACGCTTGAAATGCTTCAGACTGCATTTCGGCCATCTTGCATAAATCGAGCATCAGTTTTTGAGTGCCATAAGAGATTCATGGAAGGCAGGGAGTCTGTGAGGAACGATGAGAGGTGTGGAAGGTGTAAGGAAGTCAATACAACAGAGTTGATTGGGGTTAGCTTTAGGATTAGGGCTACTATGTTGGGGTATTAAGGGAGTTCAGGAAGAGATTCCGTCAGAAAAGCCCAGCACTTTTCAAATCGAGTCAGTGGCTTTTCCACCCAGACATTGCACCAGTCTACATCTCCATCCTTGTCACAGACTATTTGACAAAGATGGACATCAAGACAGTTCCCCAGCCTCCCTATAGTTCAGACCTTGCTTCCTGTGACTTTTGCTTATTCCCTAAGCTCAGAGGCTCTCGTTATGAGACACTTGAGGAGATGAAAGAGGCTGTGACGAAGGTCATTGACACGCTCATACACGAGGACTTCCATGGGGCCTTCCAGAAGTTGTTGGAACGGTAACACAAGTGCATTGCAGCCGTAGGCGATTACTTCGAAGGGGACTAGAGTTTCATGTGTGTACTATCAATAAAAGTACTCATTCGAAAAAAGTCTGGAAACTTATTTCATGATTCTCGTACAACCCATTTAAGAAGTTACTTTGCTCATGTGGTCAAAGAAGCAATGAGGTAATCCAATGCAAAAGAAAATTCACCAAATATTGATTTTTTTTTTAGTTTTTATGTTGATCTAACATGGATATATGATGAGTTCCTAAACTTTTGACCTGGGCAAAATATATATTTTTGCTTTTTTTGTGTAGCTAATAAATTACTGTGAAAGAAAATTTACAAAATTTTATACATAATGAATGTGTATATATTCCAAGTATATTTTGTGAAAATTTCATAAACGTATATGTAATTGTTTTTTTAATAAAAAAACAATTCTTTCTGTTGTTGCACTGCTCCTTAACTTATGGTAGTTAATATACTGACATTCTTATATATATATATATATATATATATATATATATATATATATATATATATATATATTATCGAAATTATAACAGTATATTGCAACTTGCAAAATGCTCTCATTATCTATAAGAAACAGTATAATCTGTAAAATTGCTGGTATCACGGGAGGTTGATATTTAATTCAACAACAGTTTCAATTCAGAAAAGTTTTGAGAAAATTTGTAGAAGAGAAAACTTTTCAAAAAATTGATAAAAAAAACACAAATGTTTTTCATATCATAAAAAAAACAACTATATTATAAAATCTTTAAAACTGAAATAGAAGGAATATCTCTATTTAATTTTGAAGGCAGCCGAAAGAAATCTAATAAAATATGTGTATAAGTATTCACACACACGCACACATACAGGCACACACACATAAACACACATTCACAGGTATATATATATATGTGTGTGTGTGTGTGTGTGTGTGTGTGTGTGTGTGTGTGTGTGTGTGTTTGCCTACTTTATATTTCAATATCTGCAAGCCTCTACAATATATATATATATATATATATATATATATATATATATATATATATATATATATATATATATATATAGTTAAACGTATTTTAACAGTTATTTTCATAGAACCCATATAGATGCATAATATAGCAAACAAACACACAGACACATACACAAATATATATACATATATATATATATATATTCGGATAGATAGATAGATAAATAGATAGATAGATAGATAGATAAATTTTAGAAAATTGAATGTATTCAACAGTAAGCATTATTCATATTTCTTCGTAATTTATAGTCTCCATATGAGAAAAAGAAACCATATGAAGTTACCATATTTTCCGAATCCAAGATTCTTATATTATATCATACTTAAGGCTTGAAAAAATCAATTTAGCTTAAACAATGCAACGTGCGCATACTCAAAATTTTATATATATATATATATATATATATACATATATATATATATATATTTCAGAGGAACACCATTTAGAGGGGAGATGTCTCCTTTTCGATTAAAACACATGTACTCTTTTTTGTCTACATTCAAATGGAGGCCAATGCTTCCTGATAAGTTCACGTACCTCGGTAGCGGCGTCTAATCCGCTAAAAGTGATAAAAGTGTGTGACAAGCAAAGGCATGGATAATGATCGATAGGTCATCGACCATATGAAAATGAATCTTTTCCGATGAAATAAAACGAATTTTTGCTAAGCAGATGTTGTGTCTTTTCTAATATTTGGATGCATCTATTGCACCTAAGCGTACAGAGAAAACACTATACAGGAACTGCACAATAAGGCTCCGAGCTATATTGCGCAAAACCTGGAGCCAACATCCCTCAAAATAGCCGGTGTACGGATACTTAACTTCTAACTGTAAAACCATTCAAATAAGATGAATGAGACATGTGAGACACTACAGGGGACGCAAGGATGAATTCATAAGCGACTTTCTCTAATCGATTTAGTCAAGAAAACCTGCCGGGAGTGATGGATGTTAGAGAGGAATGGTGAGATATATATATATATATATATATAGAGAGAGAGAATTCCATGCGCGCAGCGCGATATGATTATATATATATATATATACAGAGAGAGAGAGAGAGAGAGAGAGAGAGAGAGAGAGAGAGAGAGAGAGCGAGAGAGAGAGGCGTGTGTGTGTTTCCCTGGAAAACATTCTGCGTGACACATCAGTTCACAGAGATGTGTCTCCAGACAAATACATACATTTTTTCTGTATTTTTACAGTTTTTCGATATTATATGACATATGTTTATATTATGATACCCAATCTAAAGTGGGTGGGGTGTCCTCGTGGTGTAATGGTTAAAGCGATGGACTGCGGAATCGTAGTAAGCGAGTTCGTACTCCAGTCGCGCTAATACGTTCACTTTAAGGCAAATACCCTTTGGAAAGGTATGAACCCTCTTATCCTCCCAGCTATGGGTTAAATAGCACCACTACTGTTTTTCTAGGAAATAGCATTGGCATTAAATAACCTACAACGGTTTATATGCCATTAAACAAAGAAACCTATACTAATTTAAAGTGAAGTCGTTCTCTGAGTCTTCTAATGGTTAAATTATTCCTGTGTGTCTGATTGACATTGCTGATATTGTCTTTGAAAATAAGGATTCTAAGATATTTTTGCTCCAATTCAACAGAGCTTCGAAAACGCTGACTCTATACCAAGGAAAATCCTCTGACAATAGAGTATCCTATAAATGACACTACACTACATCTAGTATTTAGGATCCAATTGTGAAGCTCTGGTCGGTGGGGATATCACCATGAGTGATATCAATTCCAGGTTCAAAAGCCTTATCAGCTCGGGGTATAGAATACTCAGACTGTATCTCTGCAGATAAATAAGATTCCCTGAAATAGTGTCCTGGATATATGACATTAAACCATCGGATGGTTAGGAGATTTGGGAAATCTGGCTTACCTCTTGATTGGCATTACTCCTCGGTTAACGCTGACACTGAGTGGTGGCACCTGATAGGGTCCTATCAATGTCTTTAATAGAACAAACTGTGTGTAAACAATGACTGATGTTTAATTATATAGCAATACTTGAAACAGTTTTACTGAGCTAGAAGAGACCGGGATCGTTTAAGGATGTTATATACTAAAAGTGTTTACAAATGATATATGAGGATCGTTAAATAAGTTTCCAGACTTTTTTCGTATGGCCACTTTTATTGATAATACATATATGAAGCTCTGGTCTCCTTCGAGGTATTCCCCTTCGGCTGCAATGCACTTGTTTTATCGTTCCAACAATTTCTGGAATGCCCCATGGAAGTCCTCTTGTGTTAGCGTGTTGATGACCTTCGTCACAGCCTCTTTCATAAACTTAGATGTCTCATAACGACAGCCTCTAAGCTTAGGGAATAAGCAAAAGTCACAGGGAGCAAGGTCTGGACTATAGAGAGGCTGAGGAACAGTCTTGATGCCCATCTTGGTCAAATAGTCTGTGACAAGGATGGTGTTGTAGACTGGTGCATTGTCCTGGTGGAAATGCCACTGACTCGATTTGAAGAGTACTGGCTTCTTCCGAAAGAATCTCTTCCTGAACTCCCTTAATACCTCAACATAGTAACCCTAACTCTTTTTTCAAATCAACTCAGTTTTATTGATTTCCTTATTCCTCCTACACCTCTCATTATCCCTCACAGACTCTCTGCCCCCTTGAATCTCTTATGCCACTCAATAACTGATGCTCGATTTATGCAAGATTGTCGAAAAGCAGTCTAAATCATTGCATACGTTTCTCTGGCATTTTATCCAAGTTGAAAACAGAATTCTTTTTGCATATCGTTCTTCTAAAGTGTCCTCACATCCAGATGGCATTTTTGAAATTTACCAGGCTTTAGTAGGGTGTATTTCAATTCCTGCTGTATCTGTTCATTTTAACCTGAAATCATAAAACTTGGTCAGTCATCTTATAAAATGTATAGCAATAACATACTGAAATTTCAAAAGTTTACGAGATTTTTAAATGCCTGTACAAAAAAGTCTGGAAACGTATTGAATGCACACGTATTTGTGTAAATAGAACTAGGCAATAACTTACGATAGTTGATATGTCATAAAACTCAATGCAAACCAACCAAATAAAACTAAAGATCATTCTTATCTAGAGTGGTATCTTTTAAGTTTTCATCTATCTGTCATAGATCAGATAAAAATTATTTGTAAACAGCAAGGAAATTTTAGATACGGACGTAGAATGAATGCAATTTTTCCAACTTACAGGCAAGATATAACATTTGACAGATTCAAATTGCCTTAAAATCTCCCAGTTTAAACATTTACTCTTAGAAATCTTTGAAATCCAATTAAGATTATTATTCTCCCAGTCACTATATTCGATGGAGTTTTTCTAATCGTGTTCAAGCCTAGTGGGTAGTTTTAAGTTCTTCGCCCGGGGGTCGTAATTTACTAAGCTTTTTACTTAGATGTGACTCAAGGCCGTGCAAATGGGGAACCCATGGGACTCGAATTTGCTTGTGCAAGGTTGTAAATCTAGCTTGCTAAGCAGTAAACGACCCCAGTCGCCCCTTTTGCCCCCAGGGGTCTTTCCCACCAAAGCGCACATTCTTAGCAGGGCTGTGGTTATTACTTGTCGTGTTGAGGTACTCTTCAGAGATGATGTTGGCTTATTCTACAGCCCCAGCCGATTTGGCAAAGTAGACGTCTCGGTTAGTAAGGGAAAGAACAGGTGAGTATTACGACTTGTCTGTTTTGTCCAGAAATCGGACCCTGCTAGATTGTTTGAATAGATTTAATTTGCAATCAAGAACTGGACAAATATGTAATGTTGCTGAAACTATCAATGCTGACTTACAAGAAAAAATTATGAAGTCCAACATTTGTATATTTCTTAATGCCACTTTTCTTTCTTTCTTTCTTTCTTTCTTTCTTTTTTTTTAATATTTCATTATCTTTTTCTAAATATTTCACCTTTAATTCTTTCTTTTTTATATTTTACCGATTTTTTTCTTTATTTATTTCTTAACATTTCATCTTTCATTCTTTCTGTTTCCCATTTTTCACCTCTTTCTTTCTTTCTTTCTATCTTAATAATTCACCTCTTTTTTCTTGTGCTCTCTTTTTTTTCTTACTGGTTCATCTCTACTCTTCATATTTCTTCTTTATAATTCACAATTGTAAGACTGTTTTGTCCGTAATTACAACCAGCTCTTATAAGATATTGTCGTTCCTGAACCCTTTCACGAATTTAACTTGTGCAAAGTCTGTTATAAAAGTCGTTATTTTTGAAGACAATTGTTTGGTTGACACCGTCGATATAAATGAACAAGAGGTGTCCTGTTTAGTGTCAAAGTAAGGTAACAAACTCTTACTCTTTAATGAAAGTTAAACGAGAAATGTTTTCCTGAAAAAAATGTTTATAGACTGAACGTTTTATTCTTTCGCAATATTATTCCGAAAATAATTTTGCAAAATGATTCATAACAATTAGTGTTGGAATTCCAACGGAGGAGGTCTTCCTAAAAAGTATGTATTTAATCTTATCTAATAATCTTATGTCAGTATTTCTCTCTCTTTCTATAAAAAACGATTTATCATGAAACTCAACGATGCAGCTTTTAAATAGGATGCACAAACTCGTAAATCAACAAAGCACAAAAACAAGAACCAACAAACAAGAAAAAAAAGAAACAGTCGGTTACGGCTAACTTGACTTGATATAGACCTCCCAAATGGAAACCTCATTTTTCAGGTGTCTTGACTACAAATATTTAAACGTTACTTGAAGAAACCTGGATACAAAAATAATATCAATTCACTAAACATATATGTTACTTTCCCGGTGCATTTTTGTCGTTGCTCTTAGTATATCAACTGCTATAAACCTTTGCAAAAAATGTTCAAAGGAAAGCTTTTTTCCAAAAAATTAAAAAAAAAAATTTTTAGATATTTGTTGTGATGTGAAAGGTTAGCACTAGTCAGCCGCAAATCAAGCTTGATATTTGTTTCTGCCTCCTAGCAGAGAGGACTTGACTCAAGGTCAATGACACGAAGGTCGATTATTGTGGGTTTTAGGGGTAGGGAAGATCGGACACGAGCTGAGGCTAGAGCCTTTCTGGACTAAGTTCTACACAAGGTTGAAAAAGGTGTCTATGATGCAGCTCGCTCAGCCGTAGTTAGCCTAGATAAAGCTGTGGGCCTCAAGTTTGCCATGGATGCCACAGAGTTTGCAGAAAAAATTCTGCAAGAAGCAGTCAATAATCGAGTGATATTTGGCGAATACCCATCAAACGGACTACTGTGGCACTAGACCTTTCTTAAGTGGGTCCAGGCGCAGGGCTGTTGCCCAGACGCGTCCGGTGGCTCCTAGAATTCAAGGACGGTGAAAGCCTGGGGGATGGCCTCCTGGAGGCTCGAGGAAATGTACTGTCCGGCACGAATACCGGACAGTCTGCTGAAAAGCCTCTGCACTAAGCAGAATCTAATCGAGCTTCCAAGTTGTTCTCAGAGACTGATATAGGCTCTCTCTTTTACACTAATGGTACTTGGGCAGATTAATTTTCCAGTATCATTACCTCTTCCTGACAGGTATGGGTCTTATGTCCCAAGTAGGTCTTATACTTCTTCTTATGATTGTTTCATTTTCGGGATTGATCTGCTATCCTTGTTTCTTACCCTTTTTTTTATCAGAGAGATCTAATTCTGTCCCGCACTGAGCTGTAATTAAGATCGTCTTCTTGAATTATTTGATTTTCATCCAAGTTTTCAAAATCACTCTCGCCCACCTAATCATGCATTATTTCGTCTACTGACTTTTTATTCTGTAAAGGTTGTTCTAATAAAGCATTTTGGAAGGGATCGTAGAGATTCATTCCTCATTTTACTCTTCATATTCGCCCTGGGAGCTTATTTGATCTGCAGGGGCTAATATTCTGTTCCCCTTTTTTCTCTATTTATTATAGTTGTATTGTTGCCTTTTGACATGATATATTCGGCCCTTTCTGGATTTTATTCTCTGTTCTTTTTGTACTACACCTTTTCATTTGTGGAATACGACATCGTTAGTTGAACTCTAATTTTCCTTCTCGTTAAAGTTGAGGGGCTTTCTTGTCTTCCAGCGTGTGGTATTGTGCGATAGCTTAAAAGCAGCCTTCATATAATAACTTCGATTTCTATGGTTAACTTATTCCTATGCGTTTGGAAGGTCTTTCCACCCTTGAACAATTTTCCCATATTTTTCGTTCTTATTCTCAATGTTATTCTACTTAGTTGAACTAGGGATTCAAACTGGTAACGAGAGTCCCGTATCTCCAGTAAGGACGTATTGAACTTCCCGTAGCCGGCTAGACTAGGCCCATTAGCTAACCGCAGACTCACTCTAACAAGCCTATTGTCAGTTCACGCTACATGGTGGAACGTGGGACACGTAACAGAATTAGTGTCAGCTCTTCTAACAAACACTTTGTACAAATTGGATCTGGCACGGACAGAGGATGAAGTGTCTAGCCACGCACAAATCTTCCTCCTTGGGTGATCCAAACAAAACCTGTCGACCAAGTCGTGACGGGCCATCAAGTCAATCAGGCTGCTTTCACACCTTCCCAACCCTCTAATTCCACTTCCGACCCCCTCTAAAGATCAAAGATCGCATTCCAATCACCCACTAAAACTATCCGTTTTCGATCGTCGAGAAACGATAACTGCAGAAAAAAAGGAAACCCAACATGCAGCGATATTGGGTGCATAAACCGTGGCTATCCCGAACTCGAAACTTTTAACGGCAACATCGGATCTAACCATTGTTGCTAATGTAATTGTTGATGTTGCTGCTGTCGATGGTTGACTTTTGTTGGCAGGTTTTTGATAAATGACCAAACTGTTTCCAAGACCAACAGAGAGCCTCCTGCCCTTCACGATCTCTATCATCTGCTGGTACCGATAGGTTACACTGTGTTGGGTGGAACTGAAGCCCTCCCTATTAAGGTTGATGTTCAGGATGAAGTCTCTGTATGCCATCCTGTCTGACTAGCGCAAGGTTTTCACCTCTTAGACGCAGCCGAAGCGCTCATGTAGTCAGCGAAGGCCTCGCCGTTCAGTTTTAATGGGACGATACACACTGTCAATTTGATTCTCCTGGTACCCTTGAATTCAGGCTTAAACTGGAATTGTTTTGTGGAGACATTGATTCACGTGAGCATTTCCGGGAGCGGCAGGATATCCCAAGTAGCGTAACTTCGCCGGCAAAAGTACTGGCATGCAATGCCAGCGAATTTTAAAATCTCGAAGGTTTCTTTCTTATTCCTGCCAATATCCTGGTCATTAAGTCTGCGATGAAGTAGGAGATAGACTTTGGTTCAAACTCAGCAACCATTTCTGTAGTGGGAAGAATCACCATTCCTTTGAAGTAGGGAGCATACTTCCCGACTCAGTCCTTTTCATATTGTTCCGGTGTTTTCATTTCAATAGACGAGGAGACTATTATTGCTTACCCGGCTGGTGTTCTTTGTCATGATGGAATGGAACTGGCCGTGAGTGAAGATTCCGCGTTCATTTAAGAGGCTGGTAGCGAAGACCAATAAAATATTGATGGAGAGGGTCCAGGTAACGGCTCTTCCAACTTCTCCGGGAGGGCTTCCAGGTCTTTTCCGAATATATCTTTCTGGCTGTTTATGGCAACTTCCTGCATGGTTTCTTGCGGCAACTTAGGAAGAGGAATGATGGATTGTTGTTGGTGACTGTTGTTGCAGAACGTAAATGAAAAAATGGGTATAGAAAATGTTTGTTTTGGTTTCTTTGTTTAATGGCATATGGACCTTTGTAGGTTATTTAATGCCAAAGCCATTCTCCTAGAAGAACAGTAGTGGTGCTATTTAGCCCATAGCTGGGAGGATAAGGGGTTCGTACTTTTCCCAAGGGTATTTGCCCGAAAGTGAACGTAATAGCGCGACTGGAGTACGAACTCGCTTATTAGGATTCTGCAGTCAATCGTTTTAACCATTACACCAGGAGGACACCCACCCCCAAGAAAAATGTGTAGAAAACTATGGCAACACTGAGAAAAAAATAAATATGGTATTAGAAAATTTATTCAGGCTACTGCCTGGGTGACACTTGACTCGATCGCGCTTATAAAGAATAAAGAGAATGGTGTAGAGTACCTGCAGTAAAAAAAAAAGAAAAAAACTAATCAAGCTCCTGGCTTATTAAGATTCCGATATTTATCTCTGCCACCAGCGAGACAGGACTTGACACAAGGTCAAAACACCCGAATGTTGAATTATAATGAGTTAGGGAAGGAGAAGGTCAGGTATGAGCTGAGGCTCAAGCCCTGCTGAACGAATGTCTGATTAAAGCTCAAACTACGCAGCGACGTCCAGTACTATGCAAAGGTTTCAAGTGTGTTAATAATGCAGTTAGTCTACTCGAAAGTGGTCCAGCCGAAGCCGGTTTGTCTTTTAGCCTCAAGTCTGCCATTAATCATTGAATGTCCGGCACGGATGCCAGAGTGTACGCTGAAAAGCATCAGCCCGAAACACAGTGTATATTTGTTTCTGCCTCCCACCAGACAGGACTTGACACAAGCTCAAATGACCGGAAGGTTGGATTTATAGTGGGGGTTAGGGGAGAGGAAAGTCTGCCCCGAGCCGAGGCTTGAATCCTGCAGGACTATGCTGGTCATCGGCCAACTTAGTGCAATGTGGGCCTAATGAGCCTAGATGGATATGGACCTAAACATAGGTCCAGTCACGGATGTCTGATTATAGCTTAAACGGGACAATGAAGTCTAGTGCTATACAAAAGTGTCAATAATGCAACTCGTTCACCGAAGGTGGCTCAGAAAATAAAACACTCGTGGTGTAATGGTTAAATCGATGGACTGTGCGAGTTCGAACTCCAGTTGAGCTATAATGTTCACTTTCGGACAAATAGCCTTGGGTAAGGTATGAGCCCCCTTATGCTCCCAGCTATGGGTTAAATAGTACCACTACTGTTCTTCTAGGAGAATGGCTAGGGCGTTAAATAACTCACAAAGGTTGATATGCCATTAAAGAATGAAACCAAACTAAACAGAAATGTCATTCACAATCTAAGAAAAGGCATTTAACGCAGAATTTTGTATTGTTTTTGCTGATGATGTTAAAATATGAGATCATTTAAAAGAGAATTGGTCAGATTATAAGATTACGAAATCATATCAATTTTTTAAACGCCCTGTATATCGCAAATGATGTCATCTAAAAATAAAACACCCATTATATTCCAGAAATGTTCGGTGAACATTAAACATAAAATTTAGAAGGTTTTTTTCCACATATTGCTTTTTACCGCCTCTTTACAACAGACGCAGCGCATCACCTTGTGTTCGAAACACACATGGTTAACTACAGATTCCGGAATTTGGGCCTTGCTTGATCACAACATATTCACGTTGTTAAAAATACCCACTTTTCATTTCACGATATTTTCCTCTAGGGGAAACGTAGATCACACAGCTTTTGGTTAGGGTGCCGCGAGGGGGGTCTTATAGACATCCAATCGCTTCAGTGATCAAGGCTAGGTACAATTTGGTAGCTTCGGATGCATTTCCTGAGTTTGTGATGGCGACCATTCACACTGGACTGAGATATGTCGAGCTTAACTGATACTCTCCGAGTTGTTTTCGCCGGATTTATCTCTATGTTTTCGAACCCAGTTTCGTAATCCACGGTTTGCAAATATTGCAAGACTTTTGATTCATCCTAGAATGTAATTTTAAATAAAACTAATTCAAAGTTTAGTCTTGAAAAACTATACAGAATAAGCAACGCGCTTTCTATTTTGAATGAAACTTCTGTCTCACGGGGGACACGATTTCTATTCCGTCATGCTTTTCTTCGCTGATTCAACTGTAATTCAATCTGATATATTTCGGATATATTACTACGCTAAGGTAAGATTCAATGAAAAGTCGCATTATCAATGTAACCTAGTACATTGTCGGTGTTTAGGTAGAAAACAGAAATAAAATTATATAATCAATAAGAATCTAAACTTGGGGAAGCCAGAAATATACATGACACAAACCACTACTCAACTGCCGGCAGCATCCTACTTATTGTATCTCAATAGGGAAACAAAATATGTAGACAAAGGAAAAAATAGCTGTAGTTCATTACAGGCCTTAACATGGAGAAAGATAGGAATGTTTTCTTTAAGATTCTAAAACGTGACACCGATGTGTGGAAATAAACGAAGTTTTCTGGTCTCTTTTTTTCCTTGTTTTATCTTTGTTGCCTATTTTTATTTATTTATTTTTTTAATAAGATTTGCTTCGACTAGCCTCGGATTTCTTAAAATACTTTCCGTTTGAAGGAGGTAACCTAACTTATATCTGAACAGACTCAAAAATGCCCAACTTCTATGGGAACAAATTATTTCAGCGAGATATTTACTTAATTCTTTTTTGTTTTTGTTTTTTGTTGAGTAATATTTGCTTAATCTGTTCTCGCTGTTATAAGGAGGTTAACCATCTCATTTCTTAGCAGAATAATAGATTTTTTCAGCTTGTCTGAAGTGTAAATCCTTTCTACTTTAACGGTTACCCATCTCAGAAGTGAACAATCCCAACGCTGCTTAACTTCGATGACGATGAAAACTGGTGATTTCAGCGTGACATGAATGTAAGTCTTTTTTCCATACGATTGACAAAAACATAAGCCTCTGGTTACTAATAATACTTGTCATTATTTAGTCACCCACCTAAAAAATGAAAAGGGTCCTCGTTGCTTAACTTCGTCGAAGCAGTGGAAACAGGCGATTTCAGCGTGACTTGAACAAGTCAATTTTCCATACCATTGAAAAAACATGATTGAGTCTAACACATAAGCCTCGGGTTGCTAATAATATTTCTCATTAATTAGTCTCCTACCTAAACATGAAAAGGGTCATCGTTGCTTAACTTCGACGATGAAGTTGAAACAGCATGAGTAAACCGTCTTTTTTATTGACTAAGCTGTTCTGACTATGACACACTGGTCTACGTTGTCTAAAGTATCTGAGGTTTTTGAGCAGTTACCAATCTATCTACTTGGCTTACTTATCGGTACATACGTTCATTGCAGTATTGGTAACTAATGTTTTCAACGATATCTTGAAAATTAGCCAAGAAATGCCAGTAATTGCTTCTACTGGTACTCTTGATAGTTTTAGAATTCTGGCTGTGTGACAATGTATATTAAAAAAGAATAAATTAATCATTTCACTAGGAAAAGTGACATAAAAAAAAGAAACAAAGGCGTAGCGTATAAGAATGCATGTATGGGCATGTACATATATGTACTGGGGATATACAGATGGAGGAATCCGTGATGTAACGGTTGTCGTTGCGGGAAGTGGACTCGGTTAGACAAGTTCTAATTCCGCATACGGGTGTTTGCATTTCCCAAATGTGGTAAAAACCTTGGGAATGGTATGAATCCAATTATTATCCCTCCAGTTTTGAGTAAACAGTAGGCTTGTTTTGGTTTGTCTTGGTTTCATGGCACATCAGCCGTAAGTTATTTATGCTAAATGCGTTTTTATAATCATAAACAATTTTATTTAAATTAATTCAGTTTAGCATAAGTACACAATTTAGTTCTATATGAGCCACAGATAGTATCCTATCTGGAGTTACCACTCCGAGGCGGAGAGGATCTTGGAGCGATTTCTATAAAGCTCGCGCATTGTGGAGGCCTCGCCATCAGATTGTTTTGTATCCTATCCAGGAGACTCATTGGGAGAGTCATATCATTATGCAGAAATACAGTCGGTATATTCTGCAACCCCAGTCAATTGGGCCACAAATTAACTGCATTAGAAATACTTAAAAGTAGTTTTCTAAAATAGTTATTATTAGTATTAATTATTTTAAAGTATATAATAGTTTTAAAAAAGTATATGAATTTGTGAAATTCATTAGAATTAAGAATATTTGAAAGCATATCATCATTATCATCATGTCGTGCTGTTGAACACGGGTATCCCTGGTCCTCTCTCGCCACTTTTCCCTATCGTTCATCGCCTCAAGCAGGTCTTCCTAAAAACATCCCGTATCCTCACATAGTTGCTGAATGTATGTTCGTGCTGGTCGTCCTGCTTTTGCACGGCCATGTGTGGGGGTTCACAAGAGTTAATCACTTATGAGTTCGTCCCTGCTTCTCCAGCAGTGTACTGCATGTCTGGTTCGTCTAACTTGAATAGTTTTCGTGATAGGAGGCAGGTGTCCGTACAGTTGGTGTCTTGTGGGGTGTTGCCGCCAGGACTTGTTTAAGATTGCTCGCAGCATTCTTGTGTAATTGCCGTCTAGCTTCTTCTCCAGCCGTTTTGTTAGAGTCCATGTAGTGCATCCATATAGCAGTATCGATGCGACCGCTGCCTGGAAGAAACTGCGTTTCATTTTATCGGTTAGGTCTGATTTCCATATAATCGATAGCCTATTGATAGCTGTCCATGACTTCGTTAACCTCGTGTCGATGTCCTTTTCGGTTGATGCGACGCTGCTTCCTAGGTAAGTGAATTTGTCTACGAGTTTAAGAGGGGTTACGTCTAGAGTGGAGATGTCCCCCGTTTGATTATAGCACATATATTCCGTTTTGTGTGCATTGACATAGAAGCCTGTGCCTGCAGCTGCTCGTTCCAAACTATGCAGTAGTGTTTCGGCTTGGGTGGGTGTATTTGCCAGTGAAAGCATATAAACAGGTGCAAATAATTATCATTATATAGAAAACAATTGAAAATGATCAAATTATTTGTATTAAGAATGCTTAATTGAAACTATAATTGAATGCAAAATTATAAACTATTATTGAATGCATTCACGGTACAATGGAATACTTAAAAACATATATAATGTGTACATATAATATATACATTATTAAGATTAGATAAGAATTCTTCAACCCATATCAGCGTGGGCAAAGTATTTGAAGCAAAGTAATTGAAGCTATAATTGTATGCAAATAAATAGCATCTGGGACAATTAAAACCATATAAAATGTGATATATAAAATAAAATCAAGTTGGGGACCGTAGTCGAGTCGCAATGACGATTTTATGTGTACTTTAGATTAACACATTTTGCAAATGTATGAAACCCTTTTCACCAAAGCAATGGGCTAAATATTACTACTACTGCTCTTCTAGAATAATGACTTTACCATTAGCACTCTGGACTCTGAATTCAGCGATCCGAGTTCATATCTCGGTAGAACCTAACAGAGCAAAGGCAGGACGACCAGCACAAACATACATTCAGCAACTATGTGAGGATACGGGATGTAGACCAGAAGACCAGCCGGAGGCAATGAACGATAGAGAAAAGTGGCGAGAGAGGGTCAGGGATATCCGTGCTACCAGCACGACATGATGATGATGATGATGATGATGATTAGATAACCATTAAGTGTTGATATGACAATCAATCGAGAAACCATGTTAAACCAATTGTTGAAGTTACACTTGTTTAGAAAAATTATTAATTCTTACAGCAAAACGTATTATTCAATGAATAAATCAATGAATACATTGCCAGAGTTCTAAAAACAAACTATAGCTCAAAAGGATGATGGAGATCCCAATTATAGTTGGTGTACTTGAAATGGTCCCATAAGGCTTGAAAAGAGAACTTGAAGAGTTGGAAACCAGGGGAAGAATCGAGACTAACCAGTATGGTTCCAGCTTTTTATATCAGTAACATTTTTGCATCTTTCTAAATATTGTCAAATACTGTTTTTTTTCTCTAAATATTTCTATCAAACTACTGAACTGGTTCATTCACCAAGTGGGTAGAGTGTTCGCCAATAGTCCGGGAGACCTGGGTTAAATCCAAGTTTGCTTCATATCAAATACTTTAAAAATGTTACTTGATACCTCTTTCTTTAACACTCAGCAATATAAGGTACGTATCAAGGCTAAATTTTAGCAATCCAGGGGAAAGGAGTTGCACCGTCCCTTACACCTCGGTGTAGTAGCTATTGAGAAGGGACCCTTCTGGTCGCCCCCAAATACAGTCACCATCTTTACTTTACTGATTGAACTAAACGTTTTTTTCTTATATATATATATATATATATATATATATATATATATATGTGTGTGTGTGTGTGTGTGTTCATATATATATATATATATATATATACTAATATAATATCTACCAGCATTCACGGTACCAGAAAAAAAAAGGAAAAAATAACGGCCAGGAACAAGAGATAAAAGTATCTCGAATCACCGCCCAGGGGAAAAAGAAAAAATTATACGTCAAAAAGAAAGAAAAGGCCAACCTCGTCCGACCCCTTGAAAAAAATCAAGGGATACGCAGTCAGTTGGTCAAAATAAAGCTAAAACCTTCGGCGGATCCTGAAATGCTACAATTACAAAAGTGCTCAACACAAGTGGAGCCAATTATAAAATTAGCTTAAATCGCGAGTCGGAAATCTTCTACTAAAGTTTCACCTTATCGGATCATCAGGAAGCCTAACTCCAACTAACTCAAAGAGTTGGAGTTAATTATATATATATATATATATATATATATATATATATATATATATATATACGTGTATTTGTGTATTGTAAAACAACAAACTAAAGATGTAATAACTGATAGACAGAGGAGGAGCTGAGAAATCTTCGTAGAATTGGGAGGGGAACATTTGAATTGGGGAGGAGAAAATGAAATTACCCTCCCCAATTCTCGTTACATGAACTATTACTTAAAAAAAAAGACATTAAAGAAAATGTGATAGATAGGGATGTTTAAAATAATTTCAAATATCTGGAATGGTGAGCCATGATCTAGCATTATCCAATTCCACAAAATGGCACGCGTTTAAAAAAAAACTAAACAGCAGTATCAGTTCTCAGCCAATCAACGTACGAAAATAATACCGAAGATTATAAGATAATAATGAAGATTTCAACGCAATTATTTATTTGTCGGTTAGATTTGTAAAAGTTAAAACTGTCATTTTAATACCAGGGTGTTTGTTTGTTTTTGATGGCCCGCTTAAATGTCCTTTCTTTGTTTGAGTACTAGGTCACTTCTCTTTCAAGAGTACAGATGATAATCAACCCTGAGTATGGCAAAGACACAATATACTACCCATTAGAAATGACAAATTTGAACCCAGTTCGATGAGGGAAACCAATAACATTTTTGGGTGTCATGATTAATAGGTTCTCCCTTGATCACCAACATGGGGGAGCTGGTTATAATCCTATGGATGTTGGCTGTTCAAAATTCAGGTACATCAAAAAGCAATCGAAGCAACTACTCAACTTAGAGACACCGACGAAAAAAATAGACGTGAGTAGACAACAAAAATTTATTTTACTGTTATTTTAAGAGCAATCCTATTCAAAAAGTGTATAGAAAAAGAATGATAGAAATTTGATCAGAATGCGCAAGATTTAAAACAACAAGACAAAGACGAGCAGACTAAGCTGGAACAATTGTAAAAAAAAAGTTGGTTTTATGAGCTTAAGATTCTTGATATATGTGAATAAGTAAATAAGAAAAAATATGAACAAGATTCCCCAACCCGTATCGAAACCATAAAAACTAAACAGCAAGGCCCCCCTCACTGAGTCGAGACGCAAAATACAAAAAAAAAAAAATACCCCCACCAAAAATACAAAAAACAAAACACCACAAACCCCAGCACCACAAATTTTAACACAAAAATACAAAATGAATGTACAGTTACCAAAGAAAATCTCAACAGAAAAGACGACTACAATAGCATCTTATTGGAAATAAGACAAGGAAAAAAGTACAGTTAGAAACGAAATTGTTAAAGAAATGTTACCAAAAATACTTAGGGCCAAAATCACTGAACTAAACCCGCTATTTTACACTGGAGAGAAACTAGTTTGTGATAAAAAAGAAATCAATGTTCCCCAAAGAAACCCTAACATAAATACAAATGAATAGGAGTTAGGCTAAAAAGACACATAAAGAAATTACGACAATAGTAAGTTATAAGGAGGGTAAAACACGCGAACACGCGAAAGACAAAACAAAACAACAGACATGTTTAGAAATCGAACTTGAAGCGATAAAACAAAAGATATTGGCAAAAGAAGAGGGACTAAAAAGATAGCGAAACAGCTATGAAGTTCAAACAAAAAAGGACATTAAAAAAAAACAATGAAATTCTACCAACAATTAGGTGGAGAATGCATAAGAACAAATTAAGAACCGGATGCAAATGTTGTATAGTTATTTACACGTTCATGCATCACATCGACACAATATCAAAGACAGACGCATGAATAAGCGACGCACGCAGTAACGATTAAGATGCAGGAAGGAAGACGCATGAAGACTTCTTTAACAATATTTTTACCTCTCTCTTTATTGCAAGGGTTCGAAATGGGTTGTTCAAGGTTTGCATGTGAGAGGGTGCTGGAGACCGAACATAAACTTCATATTTTGACCCCACTGTTATGACCGTCACGTTGTGTCTTTCTTGTTCTCTTAGATGCTCAACCAGAGGTCTTAGGGTCCACCCAATCGGGGCTTTTCCGAGGGCCCCCTCGATCGGGTGTGGCCTTCCCTACAACATCTGGTCTCTACTGTCTGGAAGTCTGCTGGCAACTGCTTTGGCACTCAACTCAACTCAATTGTATAATAATTCAACGCCCACACGATCGCCCACTGGATCTTTGAAATCGAATGTTTAATCGTCATCAAGCGGAAATAACTGTCATGCAGTTCAGAGGTTACTCTCTTCCGGTGCATCACTATAGTGGCACAATGGGACCTTCACCATGTCCCATATCATAAGCTTTAATCCGCCCACGCGATCTCTTTCGATTACTGACCATTGGAATGTGTCACTTCCTTCCGGTGTATCACCTTGGAATAGCATTTTTGGGCCGGGGCGAAGGTCAAAAAGAAATCAAAACAGAAGAAAAAGAACACCAAAAACGCCGAATGGATTTTGAAAAAGGGGAACAAATTTATTAGGACTCGAAAATGGTTTTGGAGCGGTCAAACGCTAGTGATTTCACAAATCAACTCTTAACAAAGTATTTAATTGGAAAGTGCTTGGCCAGGATTGCATACGCAGATTCTGCTTTATAAAATTCAGGTCGATCCATAACTGACTGGCTTTTCAAATAAGTCGATGCCTAGAAGAAGCTAGTATACCTGAATCAATGACTAAGAAAAAGACTACGCTGATCCGAATAGGAACCGTATCCAGCAAATATAGACACATAACATGGCTACCTATGAAGGGGAAAATCCTTTCAGCACAGATTAGGGAGGAGATCCATTAGTCACTGGTCTGCCGTTGACAATATCCAGAAGAGCCGTTGGGATATCGTAGAAAACAGGAGGAACTCCAGACTTTCCAGACACTGATCAGCACATTATCAGGGGGAGCAAAGTCAGGCTGAAAATGTTTCCATGGAGTGGGTCGATTGTTAAAAGGCCGATAATTTGATTCAGGAAACTTGGATAATAGAATGTGAGAAAATGTCCAAACTATCTGATGAAATCCTCAAAGTCATTACGGATGCCATGAAAACTGCAAAATGGAATGACAGTAGGAAGAAAAGTTTTATGTGAGGGGAACATCCAGAGATGCATCATCCAAGGAGATGAATTTTTGCTTTAACTGTACCTAATAACAATGATGCCACTTGAGTGCATAATCTAGAAGTGAACTGAGGAATTAGAAATTTACATTATCACAGAAATAAGTATAATTGTGTATCAATGGACCACATCAAGTTGTTTGCAACAAATAAACAAATCAGATACAATCAAAATGAAAATAGAGGTAAGATTAAAAAAAACGGAATTAAAAATTGAGAAATATGAATTGTTGATAATGAAAAGTCGAAAAAGCTAACACAAACACGCAGAACTTGTGAGAAATAAAATAATTATAAAGAAAGGAAGAAAAATATATTAAACAATGCGACCAGATTTAACACGAAGAAAACCAACCAACCACCCCACCAAGTAGCAAACAAACAAGTATTGAGAGTAATCTTTAATGATTAACCTATATGGAAGCAGGTGTTTTCAGTATAAGTCATTTTTCTTCAGTTTTATGTTAATAAAAATAAGGGCCTGTTCCTAAACAAAGCGCTTGCCTTACTCATCGGTAAGTTAAAAACAAGTCTTTCTACAATAGTTACATCCAGATATTAATCTGGAAATTGTTTTGTGTAATAAGATGTAAGTCCCGACAGATTTTGTGTGATTTTTCACGGTTATACTGCTTTACGTTTCATAACAAATGAAGATGCTTGATGTAATTGTTGGGTATCGCCAACCTTTTCAGCATAATGAGCTGTTTCATCTGCCATATATGGCAGTAGCGGAGATCAGTCTATGAATAATCCTACAAGTCCAATTTTATAGACGGGGGGATGGGAGGGCAACCAAATGGGAAATTTTTCCTTGTTTTTCATGTACATATATTTTTCGGGTTTTTTTCTCCCAATCCCATCATATCCATTGTAAATAAACCATATATTGTAAATAAAATCATACACCACTTTTGGGTTTTAATTAGGTCTTCTTCATAGAGTAAATGTGGTATTTTGGTAACTGCTGCGCGCATGGCGATGAATGAATGGTTATATATTGTACTGTTGAATGGGTCGGCAAATGTGACTAGCTAGGTCCCCTTAGAATATATTGAAAAGCATGACCGCTCCCTTTCCCTCCCCTAAAACCTCGTGGCCTTGTGCCTCCGTTGTAATATTACAACGAAATAAAATAAGCCTACAAGTCAGACCAGAAGAGCCGTTCCTATGGTTGAAGTACTCTATCACTAATCCTATGTTCTTATTACTAGCAGTCTCTCTCTTGTAAATACTCTTTCCTGTAAATATAACTATTTTCCGCACATATCGTGGTTTGTCTTATTATTGTTACTACTTGTGTTCACTAACCAGAACACAACAGTAACAATGCTTGATTGCTACTATTTAAATAGACTGAAACAATGCTATTAGACCCTAGTCGTACGAACGAAAGGTTGGCGGAATATCTTTTGATTAACCTCGAGGAGAGGTGGCCAACATTACATGAACAGACCAAAAATAGATGATTAGAATATGTAATTTTGGCCACTTCTGCTTTTTGTGTTTAATATGGACTCGAAGAGACTAAACTAGAATGAATCCATATTAAACACAAAAATCTTATTTGTAATTGTTCGATTCCTTTGTTTGATAGCATATCAACCTTCGTAGGGTATTTAAAGCAAAAGTCATCTTAATTGTAGTTCTAACCCATAGTTGTTTGTAATCAGAGGTGGGGATCATATCACTTGTAAAGTCATTTGTCGAAAGGTGAACTCAATGATGCAAGTGGAGTGCGAATTTGCTAATCACAAGGTTACAGTTTAGCATCTACACCATAGAGATGAACCTCTCATTTGTAACTGTAAAAATATTTATCGAATTATGTCGCACTCTCACCATCAGCTTTATTTTCTCCTGCTAAACGACCTGAAGCTACATTATATATATATATATATATATATATATGTGTGTGTGTGTGTGTGTGTGTGTGTGTGTGTATAATGATGAACGGGTGTATGTAAACAAAAGTAACAGTGATTCATATCCGTTTAAAATTTACTTCGCAGCTAATGGCTCCTCATGGCTGAATGGTTAGAAGCTTGGCTTGGCGTTTGAGTCAACTGGGATTCGATCCCAGCTACGGGAAGCTAATGTCTAGCCACACTGATGAGTTCTGATAGAACGAAACAGATCTGTTTGTCGATGACTATATATATATATATATGTGTGTGTGTGTGTGTGTGTTGAAATGGTAGATTGTGGTAAATCTGACAAGATAATAAAAATAAAGATAGATAGATCAGACGCTTACAAATGCTTTATTAGTGTGAAATTCTTTGAATAAAGAATGAAATATCTCTTCTAAACCCTTTGTAATTGTCTGACATCCATTTTTTCACAAATTGTTATCATAAATAAATAGTTTTTTTTTAAGACCATTGTAATCAGTCGCAGTTTTTTGTCGTACCTCTAAAATAAGGTTGAGTCGACGAAGAAAGATAAGAAAAGGAATTCCAGAATACAAACTAAGTGTTCTTTTTATCTTCCTTCATCAGGTTTATGTTTGTTAAGGGTGGTGACTGCTCGTAGATTGCCGCTATCGTGATATCGATGGCTCACAAAGACTTGACTAGTTTTCTATCCCTTCCGTCTAACGGTTATCAACTAACTTCTGTGCCAGTATTCTTCTTGCGAAGAAATAATATTGACAGACCCCACTAACTATGGCCGGCCAACCTTTAGTGCTCTGGTATTGTCCCCACTATCTGTCCAACTCTAGGGGGTGTCCTCGTGGTGTAATGGTTAAAGCGATGGACTGTGGAATCGTAGTAAGCGAGTTCGTGCTCCAGTAGCGCTATTACATTCACTTTCGGGCAAATACCCTAGGGAAAGATATAAACCCCCTTATCCTCCCAGCTATGGGTTAAATTGTACCACTACTGTTCTAGGAGAATATATTTGGCATTAAATAACCTACTAAGAGTTGACATGCCATTAAACAAAGAAACCGAAACCTGTCTAACTCTAGACTGTTGCTATGAGTGTATGGGATTTCAAGATTCAGAAGAGAAAACAGAAGATCTTGCGTGGATCTTCCTGAAGTAAAATGATATCTTGTTTTAATGATCTCGGACCATATTTGGACCAAAGTCTTTGGTTTATTATGGACAGTTACAAAAACTAACCTTTTCATCTCTTTCAAAAACCTCTTTCTGTTTTATTATATATAAAAATAGTCACATTTTTTGTCATTTTAACATACCACTATACGAACCCGTCCATATACACAAAGTCCTTCAATAAATAGGATGGGTTTTGCCTTAACATTTTGCTCGAGAAAGTATGGTTTACTATTCTAATTTTTCATGAAAATCAATAGTAATAGGTATTTTTCTGTCCAAGAATATAGTCAGCATCACCTCCTTTACTGACTTTCTCCTACGAGAGAGTAAGAGTGTTTTAACTATAGGGATTTTCTTTGGACTCAGTAATGTTGAAGAAAACCCATGTTTAACCACTTTCTGAACATTTTTGTAAACTTTCTTCTTCGTATTCACCAGCCTTTTAATTTGACATAGTTTGCATTTCTTAACCATTTGATGAGAGACCAATGTTCGAGAACTCTGCTTTGCCATTATTTTCAATAGCTTCAAAAGATATTTTCGGACAATTTTTACTCGAACACTCATACAGATATATATATATATATATATATATATATATGTGTGTGTGTGTGTGTGTGTGTGTGTGTGTGTTTTCATTATTTGGTGTTCATCGTATATCAATCTTTGTAGGTTTTTCATGCTAAATCTATGTTTATACAAAGAAACAGTTTTATTTTAAACAATTCAATTTATCATGGGTACAGTTTAATTGTAAATCATTTCTTTTCTGTTTAGTCGAATAGTTTTAATTCAGACAATTCAATTTAGTATAAGTATAGTTTCTGTTTACTCACAGTTAAATGTCAAAACTGTTCTTTTTCACGTAATTCAGTTTGGCATAAGTATACAGTTTTATTCGACCCATAGATATGACCATATCAGGTTCTACCATTATGGGCGACAGCGGAGTTGGGAGTGATGGCACTGAAGGGGTACTCCGTATTCCCCAAAGCTCCAGCATTAATGGAACCTCACCATGAAAATTTTTAGTGTTATATACAGGACACTCAATGGGGAGGGGTCTTACCCGTCTGCAAAAAAGCAGTTGGTGTATTCTACAGCCCTAGCGGACGAGGCAAATGTGTGTGTCTGTGTGTGTGTGTGTGTATGTGTGTGTGTGTGTTACACACCTTGGTTCTAATGTGACGGTCAAAAAAAGAGAAAATTGACACAGCAAACCAAGTCCAAATCCTCTACGAGACTGTTTACATTTTGCGGAGCGGAAACAGTATGAATCTAACTGTTCTCGCTCCGCTTATGGGTAAATAGCTGAGAAGACCAGAATCTTTACACTTTGTATTTCAATCTGTCTTGACGGAAAACTTTGAATTCAAACTTATAAAAAATAGCCTAAAAATTAACCTTGTATCAAATCGTAATCCTATATTTACACAAAGCCTATATGACTAAATACTAATATAAACCCACTTGCAATGATATTAATGTATTCTAACAATTAAATATATCCCCTAAGGAGCAGAAGAGCCTATAATTATATTTTTATAGTTGATCGTGTTTATTTGTTTGCCAAATCCATTTTTATACTAAGAAACTGTTTCAATTCAAACAGTTCAGTTTAGGATAAGAACACAGTTTAATTGTCAAAAACATTTCTATTTCAAGTTATTCAGTTTAGACAAACAGTTCTAATTCAAACAATTCAGTTTAGTTTACACACAGTAAAATTTCAAAACAGTTCTTTTTCAAACAATTTAAGTTAGCCTAAGTACAGTTTCAATATCAAAAACGGTTCTATTTCAAACGATTCAGCTTAGCACACAAAAACATTTCTATTTCAAACAATTCAGTTTAACATAAGTATGCAGTGTATATGTCAAAACAACATTTCAAGCAATTCCGTTTAACACATATACGCAGAGTAAATGTTTAAAAAGTTCTATTTCAAGCAATTCAATTTATCATTAGTACGCAGTGTAAATATCAAAACACTTCTATTTTAAGCAATTCATTCTGCATAATTACGAAGGTTTGTTCTATTTGACCTATTGATAGGACACTGTATGATGCTACCATACCGGGTCAGAGTTGACCTGGGAGCGATGGCATTGAACGGGTACTCCACATTCCCCAAAGCTTTTGCATTACTGAAACCTCACCATCAGATTGTTTATCATCATATACTGGACATTTGTTTGGGTTAACTTCCCCCTTTGCAGATATACAATCGGTGTATTCTACAGCAATACTGGGCAATACTGCTCAGTCACAATCTTTGATTAAAAATCAATTTCATCATATCCATCGATATCATTTTCTCATCTTTTATTCTGAAACAGTATACGATCTAAACGGATATCATTAGGTATTATTTATTTACAAGCTCTTCTTCGTTAGAACCCTTTCATTAAACACATACGTTCATAAAGAATAAAAGATGTTTCCTTATATATTGTTATTCAATCAATTTTATATAATTTGACATACCACATTAATTCATGTTCCAAACCACTGTAGAACCGAAAATGCTTATCATTGCTTAAATTTGTTGATCTGATTAGAATCTGCATTCTTAGCATAAATCTCTTGTGATTTATCAATCTGAGATTAAGCCCGAAATATGTTGCACCAAGTGACACTCAAACTCACCAAAATCGTCTGTGATTGCTAAACTTGAAGAACACTCTGAGTACCTATTACGAATAGTACTCACGAACACTATGATTTATTGATTAACTAATTTTATCGGCATTTCACTACGTCGAGATTATGTACCTTGTATATTCATATTTGAAATATTTGAGTAGTTGGTTCCATTATTTGATTATTCTCTACACACATTCCTATAAAGTCGGAGTAAATTTTAACGGATCTATTTGACCCATACATGGGAGTGTTACATGGACTACCACTTTTATTCAAAGTGGATTTGGTTTTAATGACAATGAAGGTAAATTTAATTTAATGCCATAGACAGGGCACTTCATTTTGAGTGGGGTATCTTACTAGATGCTAGGCATACACGTGAGAATTCTTTCCTCCCCACTAAGTGGTCATACTGCCGAATAGTAAGGTCAAATGACATCAGGAATCCGTGTCGAACGAAAATCATCGCCTTAAACACATTAAAGTTGATTAAGAAGTTTTGTTTTATGTATAGAAAATATGTCAAAACTTCTAAATTTGGACTGAAATATTTTGAGCGCAGACAAGAGAAAAGCAAAACAACATCTCACGACACAAAGAAACAGACTCACATATAAAATAAAGGTAAAATTACTTAAGAGCCAAATCCGTCGCGAAATCTGAAATACACGGAAGAACTATTAGTGAGTGTTTTTAAGAATAGGTAAAGAAATGAATAAACGAAAGCTACAAAAATAAAGCACATTATCTCTGTCTCTCCCTCTCCCTCAACCTCTCCCTCTCTCTCTCTATATATATATATATATATACGTACACACATGCACACCTATACATATGCACGTATGGACACAGACACTCACTGTCTCTCTCTCTCTCTCTCTCTCTCACACACACACACACACACATACACACACACAAACACTTATATATATATATATATATATATATATATATGGTGGGGAGATGAAACAAAAGCGTGTCTGGACCAGACAAGTCAAAAACTGACTTAATGGTAGAGTCGCCGAAAAATACGAAAACAAAATAACGAAATAAATACGTAATAAAAAAAATGATATAACGAAAACTTTTACGAATACCATCATGTTGTTAAAAAGGCTGTAGGCAGAAAAAATTTAAATATCTTTGGTCGACGCTTGGATTTCTTAAAGGTGGGATGAATACGTGGAGATTTTTTTAACAATCTACTTTGAAAACTTTCGGTAAAATATCTACTCAATTATTCTCCAGGGAAGATCACATGTTTAAACCATGATGTCATGTTTATATATATATATATATATATATATATATATATATTGTTATAACAAATTACATATATATATATATATATATATATATATAACAAGAGCGTACGGACATTCTCTATTCGTATGATGACATTTTTTTCAGTAGATGAAATGTTGCTGAGATGATATTGTAACTTTTTTTCCTACTTTGAGAGGCTTTCCACCTAAAGTGAAGATGAACGTTTTTTGTTTAAAATGCAAAGATTTAGATTTATTTGCATTATCATAGAGGCCAATGCAACCTGCCGCTTGCTCCACGCTATGTAACAAGTATTCTGTTGGCCAGGTGTATTTCAATGAAGCACTGAATCATGTGGGTGATATCGACTGCATATTTTACTCTTATTTTTTAAAGTGAAAAAATTTTCTTTTACAAGATCCATCCACGTTCATAGTATGTAATCTAGGTTGATTAAAGCATTTATGGTGCCCGTGTATTTTCTTATTAGACTTCAGGGACTATGACAGAGAAGTTCATGTCACTTTCAAGTAAGCAAGCCATTGCTTTCGTGCGTTTCAAAAGACTTTTTGTGGTAACAATTTCTTTACTAAGACCATATGATAGCTGTATTTGCTCCATCTTTCCTATGAGCATTGTATTAAAATACTTTGGAGAAACCTACGAAGAATAGTAATCGCAGGAGTAGTTATCGATCATACGTAAATTCATTTGGATTTATATACCCGGGCTATTGTTTTTATTGCCGTATTGTTTCCAAATTTCTACTGTTTTTGTGTTTGTGTTATCTAACATATGACATGGATGTTCGATTCATTCCTGGTCACCCGTGTGCTTTGTCAAGCATTGTGATTAGTAAACTGCAGCATCGATCAGGGCACTCGGGTACAACAGGTGTGTAACCGGAAGGAGATCACGTGATGAGACCCACGTGGTCAGATTTTGACGAAGTGCAGAGAATCGCAGTCGAACGAGAGACACGCAGCCAACCAGAAGTCGTCTCTGACGAGGTTGCTAGGAGGTGAAAACGTTGGTACCACCTGGCTCCTAGAAGAAGATATGAGAAGAAGTTCTCTCTCTGAGTATATGTCTCTCCATCTATTTCTCAAACCAACCACAAGCTGTGGGCCCTTTAGAGAATGAAATGAGAGATATTTTATAAAGAAGTGTGTTCGTTCGTTCTTTGAAGTTCGTAAATCAATATTATGATTAAGGCTATAGAACATGCGTCCTTCAGTTGTCAGTGCTGCAAATTGCTGCTATTATACGTTTTCCTTTGCTTTTTTAATGTAAACCTTGATTGATCATATTGATGAATCCACGCTATTTTCAGTGTTGGTGAGTCTTCTTCCGCTTTCTTTCTTGATGCATTACTGAGTGTAAAAACCCGTGCTTTGTCATCAGTTTTTTGTTCTCTGGATAATTTGTCTGTGTTCGTCTCTTGTTCATTGTAAGAAAGGTTCCAAGTATCTTACAAGGGGTACCGGCTAGGTGTTTATTCCTTAGGTGAGATTTACTCTACTGAGCATAGTTTCGAGATGTTCTCTCGTTTACCCAAAGTACTCTTTTCATATTTTTTCCTTCATCTTTTTTTGCTGGTGTCCGCTTCTAATATAGACAAGTAGTTGTAAATATGATTCTTCTGGTATTGGTAGATGTATTCTTTCCATTGTTTGTATTTTCCATTTCCCATTTTGACTATGGAACATTTTTTATGCCATATCCCATTCCTTCATTGGGCCTGTATATTGATACTATTTAAATTATAATTAACAATTCTTTTGCTGACGACTGGATTTCGTCCGTGTACATAATGTGATTGATCCCTTTTTACGACTATGTAAATTTGAAGCTCCCAGTGCATTTCATAATTATATAATTTAATGACGTCTTTGCTATTATGTGTAGTAATGGCCACAGTCCAACTCCCTGGAAGATTCCTCTCAGGATTTTCACCTCTACTAATATTGTCTTCATGCTGTTAATTCCGCTTTCTAATTGCTAATGTCTTCCGTGATTGTTTTCTTTTACTTAGTTTGATATTTTGAATATTTGACGACTCTATTATCCTGGATTGAGGGAGCATTATCAAAAGCCGTTTTGTAGTAAATCCTTGCCATGGCTACTTTTTTAACCTCATTTTTGTACCTTAATCATGAGCTGATTAATGTACATTAAATCATCTGTTCCTCTTATTCCCCGACGGGTCCTACCAGTTCTTCGGGAAACACCCCGCGGCATACGAGTGAAGAGCATATCTCCTACTTGGTTTATGCTGTTAGGGTTTTCTGCATCAGAGGTTGGCACGCTATCAGTAGATTGTTCCTATGGTTGTTCCGATTTGGGAATTCTTCTGGATCTGGATAGTTTTCCCCTTTTTCATCTATTCGGTTTCTTTTGCTTCTTCTATGCATCTATTCAGGTTGAGAGCATATTTTTCGTGAATAGGTGTTAATTTCTCAAACCAGAATCTATGTATCCCGTGGAGGTTTGGAGTTTCCTAATTTGGAACATTTTTACAGAAGCTCTGAGCAATTCCAGGTGTGTAAGTCAACCTCAAGGCTTGCTACTTTGGCACTGTCACCAAGCCATAATATCAGAGCTTTCAAGCTGAAAAAAAGAAAAAAAGAAAAAGAAAAAGAAATAAGAAAATGAATAAATAAAATAGGAAATTAAAAAAAATAACTCAGTGCAAGCATACACATGTATAAAAGCTTTAACGTACAACTAGTTTATAAAGTGCCTATATGAATAACATCAATATAAGTCCCGGGCCTAACATATAGAAGGCACTACTAATAAAAAATCCATTAATTTTATAATGCACTAACCTTCAAATGGCATGTGTTGAAATCTGAACCCAATCAGATTATTAGTTTAGCTACTGTTGCAAATTTTCAAAACAATGGAAAAAATATGAATTTCGTATGTTGATAAAGCATTGCTTTCTGATAGGAGAAAATACTGTTCAAGCAAAGCAATGGCGTCATAAGTGTTATTCGGACTCTGCTCTGTTGGAAACAATGGTTAAGAGTATGTATGCTGACTTTAAACGCGGTCATACAAACATGAATGATGGTGAACACTCAGGTCACCCAAATTCGACAGTTATCCCAGAACCCCCTCCCCAAAAAAAACTCCACAAATTCGTTTAGGCCGATCATAAATTGAAGTTGTGTAAGAGTTCAGAGGAGTTGAAGATATCAGAAGGCATTGTATTCATCATTTTGCATGAACATTTGTCAATGAGAAAGCCGTGTTTAAAGTGAGTGCTGTGCTTGCTCACAGTCAATCAAATACAACAACATGTTGACGATTCAGAGTGTTGTTTGCAACTGTTTCAATGAAACAAAAAGGAGTTTTTGCGTAAATATGTGACAATGGCTGAAACATGGGTCAACCACTTCACTCCAGAGTCAAATGGGTAGTCAGCTGAGTGAAAGCTGTCCAAAGCGACCAAAGATGCAAACATCAGCAGGCAAGGTTTTGGCCTCCGTATTTTGGGGTGCTCAAGGCTTTCGACGAATCCTAGTATTTTTTTTTCTTTTATTTATCCATTTGCCTTTTCTTATATGTCCTTTCTGTTTCCAAATTTTTACTGCAAAATTATTTTACTTGTTTGGCATTGGGTTGTTGCTATGTCTCTACGCATTCTCCAACTTATTGTTTGGAGTGACCTGTTTTGTTTATGTTGCTTGAACATATCTCGGTATCTTTGGATCCTCCTTCTTTCGCCTATATCTTTAGATTTATCTCTAAGTTACATTGTTCGACTTGTCTGCTGTTTTGTTTTGGTCGTTCCTCAAAACATAAGCCCGTGTGTTTTTCCTTCCTTGGCAATATTGCTTGCCGTTGCAAATTCTTTTCTGGTCCTTCTAGCCTAATTTACCATCCAGCTTTTTTTTCTGTTTGGGTTCCTCAAGGGAACACTGATTTTATCACAAACTAGTTTCGCGCCAGTGTAAATTAACTCGTTCATTTCACTAATGTTGGCCTTTAGGATATTTGTTTACAGTTTTTTTACCTTTTCCATTTCTATCATGGCTTTTAGTTCCTGATGTATTGTAATGTTGTCCTTTTTCAGTAATTTTTTAAAAAAATACCCTGCATTCATTTTGTCTTCTTGTTTTGTTGTATTGTAATGTGTGTTGTTTCGATTTTCATTATTTTGCGTTTCAGTTCGGTTGCAGGGGCCTTTGTTTATCAATATTACGTGTTTTGATTCCAGTAAGGGAATTTGTTCAGATGTTCCTGTTTGAGTGTTCACATATTTCTAGAAACTCGATGTCAGAAAACCCACATTTATTTATTATTAGCCTAACTTTGTCAGCATAATTGTTGTTTGGAATTTAGCCCCAATTGCAATCGTTCTTTTTCTATAGCCTGTTTTTGTGGGATTGCTCTAAAATTACGAGTATTGTATAAATTTGTTGTCTTCCAAATCCATTTTTGCCGTTGCTTTCCTGCAGCTTAGATGTTACTTTGGTCAGTATTTTTGAACCTGTTATTTTGTCAAGTAACGTGACTTATGGATGGAAAATAGATATTGTTACAAAGATTTGTATTCATTTTCCCACTTTATTTCTACTACAGCTAATTGTCTTCCACAGGAGTTTTGAATGACACGAATATCCTGAAGTGCCAACTGTAAGAGACGATTTATATCCAGTTCATATTTCTAGCAGAGTTTACTAAATTTTCAATTTAGAATATAAAAACAATTTTAGTATTAAACGTTTGAAAATACAACGAATAAAATATCTGTGACTAGGAAAGGTTTACAAAGCTAATTCCTGACCACTGATCATTCTACAACGTATATACATATATACCTCTTTCTTTTAATGTTGTGTCATTGAAAGTAAATGCATTTGACAATGAAACTAATATCTCATTAACCAATAGAATATTTGAGGTTAACTGCTCAATGTCGAGGTCAGAGGAACAGATAACACACACTTACACACAAACACAAGTATACAAAATTACACCAAATCAATTAAAAAAACTTACATGGTGTTCGAATCTTTTGAGTCAACTGTCTTATAATTTAATAAACATAATATAATAGAAATAGCAGAAAAATGCACCTACAATTAAAATGTTTGGGCTCAGTTAAAACAACGATAGGTTCTTGAGAAAATAACGCAGTTTTATTTTTGCCAGAGATATTTTCGTCTCTTTTATGTGATTCCGAAGATTTTGTTGGTTTATAAAAAAAGTAATGTTAGCGACCATAGTCGAGAGTGACCCGAAGGCTCCCTTTTCGATAGCTACTACACCAAGGTGTAGGGGAGGGCGCTACTCCATTCCCAGGATTGCTCCACTTTACCCTTGAACCGTACCTTATAATGCTGAGTGTTAAGCAAGGTGGTATCTGGTTCCATTTTTAAAGTCTTTGGTATGACTCGACCTGGGATTGAACCCAGGTCTCCCGGGCCATTGGGTCGAAAACAAGTAGCCTCGTTATTTTTTTCGCCCAGTAAAATCATAATGAAAACTGTCGGTAAAATTCATTAAAATAGCCATTTTAAAATATCAAATTAAATTTTTAAAAAATTGTTTATGATAGTAGGTTAAAATGAGTATTTCCGTACGTTCGACTCAGGCTGTTGAGTTCAAACAAAGTCAAAGGCAAATGACTTGTTCTGACAATTGTTTTATATATTCGACATAGATAAGTGATTATTTTTCTAATTTCATATTTAAATGAAGACATTTAGAGAGCAAGCACTCATTCATGATAATGTTATGATGTATAGATGTATAGATGTTACATATACAAACTAAGTTCTGGTCCTTTAGAGGGAATTCAGTGTCTGTACAGAGCTGTTGTATATAACTATTTGATTGTCGGCTAATACTGTCATGTTAAAGTGTCATTATCATCGGCATGGTACGCTGCTGGCAAGGCTCTCTCTCTCTCTCTCTCTCTCTCTCTCTCTCTCTCTCTCTCTCTCTCTCTCTCTCTCTCTCTCTCTCTCTCTCCATCAATATCATCCATCGTTTCTGGCAAGTATTTCGAGCTGTATCCCAATGTAATATAATGGCCGAGGGATTTCGTTTTATATATCTTGCTTTCGGTTTAGTTAGGTTGAGAACCTTTCGCTTAGCGCATGGGTTTGTTAGGTGCAACATGAGCGCAGGTATTCATGTGCGCGCAGAGAGGACGCGTCATTCACAGATGTCAAAATAGAACCCCAGATGGAAGACGGAACCAGGAGGTGTGAATGACGTCATGCACCGGAAACGTGGGCTGAGATTTGAGAAAAGTCAGAGAGTTGAGTTCCTACCTCGGAAAAAGAAGGTTGACTTTCGTAGCTCGCCGGGGCCTTGTGGCGGGTGCCGCACGTGAGGGAGGGGGGCAGATGGAAAAGTCAGCAAAGAAAGACTGTGTATCTCTCTCCTTATGTCGAAAAACGTTTTAACTGAAAGGTAATAAAAAGTTTCGTACCTGAACTAAAAAGTCGTAAGTGATTTTTGGGTTTCGGGATTCCTATGTTATATATATGAGCATTACGGACATTATGAACCGGTATGAATATGTCTATTCCCCGTATTCATGTATGGCTTCACAGAGATTTTGTGGTAACTTCTTGCTGGTTTGTCAATAATAGCACCTCCACTGATGTCCATAGGAGAACGTAACATATTAGTGTACCAGATGTGTTATTGCCCAGTTTGCTGGTGGAGGCTTTAGAATACACCCACTGCACCGCTGAAGAGGCTTAAGGTGCTGTTTTGTAGGTTGCCGTTCCAAGATTTGTTAAAAAAAGGTCACGTAATATTTTTTCTGTTTATAAATATCTATATATATATATATATATATAATTACATGGAAATATTTTTGTCTAAATTATGTAAGAATGAATAAAAGAAAAACTTACATCTCACCTTGGCAGATATATTAACAAAAATTACATCAAAATATCTTAAAATATAATAGATTAAATTTATTAATAGAAATTCCCGTTATCTTTTACAAGACCTCCAGATGACTTCCAAATTGGCTTGTTTAAATTGGTAAATGCGACAACAGCAGTTACCCTTGCCGTAAGTTGATGTTTGGTGTTTTTATAATCCTTTGTTCATCCACGACTCATGCATAACAAACAGTTGCAGTGTTGTATCTTTAGCGGAGAGGAGTTAGGCGATTTCTGGTCGCAGAATTTTTCAAACAGGCTTGGTGCTCCTGCTTGAGTGCCAGGTCAAAGAATCCAATTAACAGAAGTTAGTTCTTTCTGTAGCCACCATCTTGATTCAGGCTGAACTACCTCAGGCTTGCATTTAATGTAGGCCTTCATATTGAGTTTGAAGCCATCTGGGAAGATGGATAGAAGCATACGTCACCATAACTATTGACAACCCAAAACACCATGATGTCGACTGAGTGTTTGTTTTTCATAAGTGAGCAAGCTAATATTTTTTTCCGGGAGTTCATTATCAGATCCAGGCTGATTATTTTTTCTCATTTGAGAAAGGTTTTTCGGTAGCAGGTTTTCATGAGTTTATTAAATGTTTGCAATATGTTTTTTCTGTGATTAAAAAAAACAACCTTTGTCATCTTATCTGAGATATACCGAATATCCTCCTGAACTACATGCCTGATCAGAAACTCAGGTACTTCCATGTCTCTTGCTATGAACCTGGTTGAATTGTTTGTACCCGTGACTGGAACTGATCAAAAGTTTGAGAAGTCCTTCGCATAGAACATTTCAATAATAAGTTTCTGAGCTGCTATAGCTTCTTAATCATGATTAGTTTCATGGAAATCTCTAAAAATCATGTACACTGTCTTCAAATCGACGCGAAATTACTGTTCAATCTTTGTATTAGCGCTTTTAGAGTGAATGATCGCAGTTCGGCATATGGTTTTCCAAAGTGCTACTTTTCTCTGAAACGAGGCCAAAGTAACTCTAGTTTCCTGTGCAATAGAGAAAACATGAAACAAACAAAGCACTTGTGCAAAATTAATTGAGAAAATTGTGGAAAACTTGCCCATCGAACGCAGTATATATATATATATATATATATATATATATATATATATCAGAATAGACACAGGAAAGAAGAGAGGGAGGGGGATAGATGAGGGGTGAAGAGTTATCTCCTCATTTAACCCACTTCCGGTTTTTTTTAAATTTTATTGCCAGTTGGAATTATAGTGAATTACTTTTTAAAATTTTTTATTTACCAGGAAAATTTAAATGTTCACTGATAAATGTTGTTTTTTTTCCTCTCAACTCTGGTTTAACTGGACCGAATAATATACACACACGTATATATATATATATATATATTTACAAAACATCTTTTTTCTCTTTTCTGGTTGAAATTTCTTCTTTTTTTTTAATGATATATCTTTAAATGTATCAATTATTTTGTATATTATTCGTAGACTGCCGGATTGTTGTTGTTCTTTTCAGATTGTCATCGATTTGAAACATTCACGCCAGCTAAAAACTCAATCAACTCTTACGAACGAATGTAATTAATAATTTTTCATAGAAAGGAAAGGACTACCCAAATATAAGAATATGCAAATAAAAGATTCAAAAGTACAAATGTTTAAAAGAAAGATACAGAGAAATCCCGGTCAGTTTCTTTTTGTTATAAAATCGATATGAACCTAAAAAATATCTTGAAGATAGACATTTTTTCAGGATTGGTTTCTCATATAAGTCTGTTATATAAGTAAGTAAAAGTAAAGTTGGCGACCATAGTCGAGGGTAACCCGAAGGTTCCCTTTTCGATAGCTACTACACCAATGTGTAGGGGAGGGCGCTACTCCTTCCCTGGATTGCTCTACTTTACCCTTGATCCGTACCTTATAATGCTGAGTATTAAGCAAGGAGGCATCAAGTACCATTTTTTGAGTCTTTGGTATGACTCGACCTGGGATTGAACCCAAGTCTCCCGGGCCATTGGCGAACACTCTAAGCCCTAGGCCAATGTCGGTTATATGATTAACTATAATTTCCACCCACGAAAGAAAAAAAAAAAATTTTAAATAACAAAATGGCATAACGGGGAAAATAATAGTATTTGGAGACCAAATAAATCAAGATGTGTTACAAGGTGTTAGGATTAAATAGAAGGCTAGATTATAAATGTCGGTTGATACGTACACTATGGAGACTTGTTGAATATTTTGATGTTTTTGTTTTCGAAACTCAGTCCAATATTTTAACTATTAACTTCAAAATTCGAACTTTTTGGCAACGAGCACCTATTGCACATATATATATATATATATATATATATATGTATGTGTGTATGTGTGTGTGTGTGTGGATGTTTGGTTGAATTGCACTGATAAAACATATGGAAGTTTCAAAAATGGACGAAGGATTTCCTAATAAGATTTCTGCAGGTAACGATGTTCTACTTCAGGATCTTTCGTATGTATCACCTGTAGTTTCCAAAAATTGTATTCAATCTTAACACCCCCGAACAGACTTTTATATATATATATATATATATATATATATATATATATATATATATAGTAGGTATGTGCGTGTATATGTATGTGTGCGTTCTTATACATATATCTGTTCGTGTGTATTTGAATAAATATATCTTTCTGAATACACACACACACACACACACACACACACACACACATATATATATATGTGTGTGTGTGTGTGTGTGTGTGTGTGTGTGTATGTGTGTGTGTGTGTGTGTGTAAATTATGCTTGGTACACGTACCGTTACATAAAATCTAAAGTATCAGTGAAACAAGTAAAATTATAATAACACTAAATACACGAAAATTTGAAATAAAACCAAAAAATAAGGGCAAATATTATAATATTATAATAATGAAATATTCTAAAATGTGTTTCTTTGTTTGTTTGGGTTTTATGCCGTATAAATATTTGTAAGTTATTTAATGCCAAATCAATGTTTATGCAAATAAACAGTTCGGTTTAAAACAATTCAGTTTATCATCAGTACACTGTTTAACTGTCAAAACATTTCTTTTCCAAGCGATTCAGTGTAGTCAAACAGTTCTAATTCAAAAAAATCTGTTTAATATCAGTAGAGTTTTTGTTTATATGCAGTTAACTTACAAAACAGTTCTATTTCAAACAATTCAGTAAAGCATGAGTACATTGTTTACCTGTAAAAACAGTTCTATTTCAAGCAGTTCAGTGTAACATACCTATGGAGTTCAAATAACAACATAGTTCTATTTCGAGCGGGTCAGTTTTGCATAATTACGCAGTTTAGTTCTATGTGATCCATTGATAGGATCCTTAGAATAAAGGGAATTACATTGCAGCAATTGGAACCATTTGACTTGGTGGAAAAGAAAAAAACATAATCAACTTGATTAATTAGCGTTAAAGAAGCAAGGCTTGAATCCATTTCACAGGGTACGAACACATTTATTATATATAATGGAAATATTCATGTTAGTTGTCGATAATTTAAACCATTTACCTATTAAGAAACAATAATCACACGTTTGTGCAAACACAGTAGTTCTAAATAAAACAAAGTTGCCTCTAAATGATACACAGACAAATTATATATATATATATATATATATATATATATATATATCATCATGTCACGCTATCAGCACCAATATCCCTGACCCTCTCTCGCCACCACTCCCTATCGTCCATTGCTTCCGGCAGTCCCAGGTGTACATCCCATATCGGCAAAGAGCTGCTGTATGTAGGTTCGAGCTTGTCGTTCTACCTTTGCACGTCCATGTGAAGAGGTCCATTGGAGTACATCAGTTATGAGCTCATCCCTACATCTCCAACAGTATCCTGCATGTCTGGTTCGTCTAACTTTGATAGTTTTCGTGATAGATGGTAGATGGCCGTAAAGCTGCTGCTTTGTGGGGTGTGCTCTCCAGGACTTGTTCAATATTGCTTGCAGCATCCTTGTGTAGTTGCTGACAAGCTTTTCCTCCATACGTTTAGCAAGCGTCCATGTAGTGCATCCATATAGCAGTATCGACACAAACGCTGCTTGGAATAAACTGCGTTTTATTTTATCGGTAAGGTCTGACTTCCATATAACCGATAGACTCTCGTAGCTGCCCATGCCTTTGCTAGTGGCGTGTCGATGTCTGTCTCGGTTGATGAGACACTGCTCCCTAGGTAGGTGAACTTGTCAACTAGTTTCAGAAAGCTACCATTTAGTGTGAACATGTCTTGTGTGCATTGACATGGAGGCCGATGCCTGCAGCGGCAATTCCAGACTGTGTGGCAGGGTTTCTGCTTGGGCGGGCGTATTTGCCACTAGCGATATATATATATATATATATATATATATATATATATATATATATATATATATATATATGTTGTTTGAAACGGTTTTCTAAAATAAATTCAAAGAAAACATTTTCAAGCTAACAACATATATATATATATATATATATATATATATGTGTGTGTGTGGGTGTGTGTGTGGAAAAACACTGAAAACAACGATCCAAGTGGAAAAAATATTTTCCGTACATCTCATAGTTTTAATGCTTTCTATTTTCTTTTTGTTCTTTCTTTCTTTTCTTCCATCTGACTCAAAATCTTTCTCGTTAAACAAAGGTACATGAATTCTATACAAAATTCCTCATACGTCAAATGACGTAATTTAAAACATCAAACGCTAATTCGCCAGCTAAACGGCCAACTTTTTCTTATAATACACATTTTAAAAATTTAAAATATGTACATGTTTTTAAAAGGAAATGAAATTGTTAACTTGAAATTTTTAATATCACACCTCATGATCCTGATGCTGGTTCAGCAAAACCGAAACGCTACAGTGTCGACCTCTGAATAAATCATTCCTTCCACTTGGATCGTTGTTATCAGTTTTTCTACATATTGTCGGATTACAATCCTTTATTTTCTCTTCATATATATATATATATATATATATATATATATAACCATTCAACTGTGTTTGATCACGTGATTGATGTTGAATTGTTAGTGTTACATAAAGAATTCTTGCAGTTATTTAACTGAGTCCTAAAAATAATGGTAGATATATTTATTCGTATTAGATATATTGAAACCATTAAAAACTGGACTAAATAATGATATCGGGCTCGTTTTAAAATCTTATCAACAGGACATGTTTACAATTCATATAGATTTATATATATATATATATATATATATATATATATATATATATATATATATATATATATATATATATAAAGAGGCTTTGACATCAAATAACCTACAATGGTTGGTAAGCCATGAAACCCAATCAAACGAAACCCTACATAATTAATATATATGTATAAAGAGGGTTTGGTATTAAAAAATCCTACAGGGTTGATATGCCATTAACCCAATCCAACCAAAGCAAATCAAGGTAATCCATCGATTTGTTTCTAGTTCCTCAATTTTTGTAGAATGCGATCTATAATAGAGAGTATGACACATAGTTTCATCTGATGGTGAAGATCCACTTCTGGTGGCGAGAGGCGTGTTGAATAAGGCTTCATTGCTATTAATTCAAGGTAAAACTTGGTCCCTAAGAGGTAGTAATTATTAGGATCCAATATATGGACCAAATGAATCATTATTACTTGAAAAATCTTTTAAAAAATGAAGCTACAATGAACGCGAATCTGTAAACTAAAGTCATAGAATTACCCTTAATTTTTTTTAAATCTTTAAAAAGCATTATTTTTAGATTTTTTGTTTTTAGGTCTTTAAAAACTGATAAGCGTAGTTACACTTCTTGCCACTGACGTCGATTTAATTTTCTATGTAAATACTCCGAATGAATAAATATGCTTGACATGGGGAATAACTAATGAAGGTCTATATTGTCTTATTTTATTTTATTTTATTGCATACATATACATATATATATAAAAATATATATGTGTGTATGTATGTGTGTGGGTGGGTGTGAAATATTTCGTACAGAAGTCAGTAAGTCTCGTAAATATAACGTTTAGGGGAACAGTCATTTCGATAATTGAATACTGATTATTTTTTCTTTAACTACCTGCTTACTTTCTTTGTACTGTTATCCAAGATTGTATTTCTTGTTATTTTTTGTTCTTGGTTTCGTTTTTACTTTCCAAGAAATGTTTTCCTTTTTTTTTTAATATTTAATTCAGAATATTTACCGATTAGTTGGTGTAAACTTCAATCACGTGATTCAAAAGAACTGTTCACCTTTTCCATTCTCATATCACAGAATGAGTCATAGGTGACAACATATTGCCGAAGTAATATATTTAAAAAAAAGAGAAAAGAACGCGGAAAAGCTTTTTTAATAGGTTTACGTAACCATAAATGAAAGTCGGTATTTCTTCTGAAAACAAAATGACACTATCTTCCCACTATGTGATGGTGTCACGTCAAAAGATATTTCTTCAATGTATTCTGGCTGTACCAATGAGTAAATTCATTAATAATAACTTAGTCAAATTCCGTCCCTGTAAAATGACCAGTAGTTTCCAAAAATGAAGATATTACATTAAGTGGAAGCTATTTTCCGCAGAAAAAAAGAAAAAAAATGAGCGAGAAAAAAGGCTATTTTAAAAATAGTGTCTTAATGAAATGGTGGAAACCGCTAACGATACTTTCGTTTACGGTTGATGGTAATTAGTTCTCGCAAAAAGCTAAAACCTGAACGGTTCGTTAGGGAAAAAAATTGGTCTAGTCTTGCCTGAGGTTCTTCATTTGACTTATTTCATATCTTTCTACCTATATTGATTTCAATTATGTTTTTTTTTTATGGTATATACTATCATTTTGTTCTTCTGTTTTTGATTTTATCTTTTTCAGGCATTTGAATGAGTTTTAAAGATTGTTTCCAAGCTAGAATAACTGGATAGAAAACAAGGAAACACTTTTTTTTATTATTATTTACTTGCCTAGTTGAAAACATTTAGTGAAAATTATCAGATTGATGTTGATACTAAAGCATTATTATTATTTACTCCTTTAGAGTTTTTCACATCAGTGTTAGCTGATGGTTTCTCACTGGAGTTTGAGTGACAGCAAGTCTCCTTAAGTCTCCAGGACTCGTCTCAGGATTCAGGCCGTTCTTAGCAATGCTGTCGTTTGGATGGTCTCTACCCGTCCTCCAACTTCCAAGTATTCCAGGCCTTTTAATAATCTTTTAGTTATTGTGCCTAAGGCACCAATCACAATTGGTACAATCGTTACTTTCATGTTCCACAGTTATTATTATTATTGTTATTATTACTACTACTACTACTACTAATACTAATACTACAGCATAACTCTTTTGAGTTTATCACACTTTCATTTGCTGATAGTTTCTAACTGGAGTTTTTACGACAGCAAATTTTCTCAAGTCTCCAGGACCCTTCTCAGTATTCTGGTCAATCTTAATAATGCAGATAGTCTGAAAGATCTTAACTTGTCCTCTTATTTTCAAGTATTCCAGACCCTTTACCAGTCTTATGGAGACTGTTACAAGAGCACCAATTACAATTATTGTCACTGGTAACTTTATGTTCCATATTTTTTTAAGAACTCCAGCAAGGTCCTATCATGTATCACTCTTTTCCTTTCTTTTAATCATTATTATTACTCATTAGAGTTTTTAACATCAGCGTAAGCTGATGGTCTTTTACTGGAGATTGACTGACAGCAAGTCTCCTCAAGTCTCCAGGACTTTTCTCAGTATTCTGACCGTTTTCAATATTGCTGTAGTTTAGATGGTCTCCACTCGGCCGCCAACTTCCAAATATTCCAGGCCTTTTCATAATCCTTTAGTTACCTTGCCAAAAGCACCAATCACAATTGGTATAATTGTCACCTTCATATTCCATAGTTTTTTTCAATTCTCAAGCAAGGTCGAAGTACTTATCTCTCTTTTCACATTTTTTCAGATTTATTCTGTGGTCCGCCGGGACAGCAAAGTCGACAACTTTTCAGATTTTCTTTTTTTTGTTGATTATTACAAGGTCTGGTCTTCTGGCCAAGATTAGGTGATCCGTTTGTATATCAAAGCCCCATAGGAGTTTGTGTGTGTCATTTTCTAGGACAGGTGCTGGGTTGTACATATACCATTTGTTGGCATGGTCAGATTTAAATTTCTTGCACATTTCCCAGTGGATCACTTTGCCCACTCACTCGTATCTCGCCTTGTACTCCTTCTGAGCGAATATTCTGCCTTCGCTTATTATGTGATTGATGGTTTCATCCCCGTCACCGCATAGTCTACATTTGCTATTTTGTTGTATCTTACCTATCTTTGATATGATTGGTTCTTATGGCGCTGTTTAGTGCTGCCATTTGGAGAGATTATGTTTCTCTCTTAAAGTTTCCTTTTCTTCGCCATGTCCAGGTTTTATCGTGTGAGATCTTGTTTATTAGTCGTTTAAAACGTCCATGGAGATATAATGCCTTGTGCATTGACATTAATTTTCTAGCTTTTGGGTCAATTTGTTTAAGTTCCTCTCTGGTCCACTTGAGAAAGGGTCCCGAGTATCTAACGAGGGATACATCCCAAGTATTTATTCCTTTGATAAGGTTTCTGCTGGAGAGCTTTGTCTTGAGTAGTTTTCTATATCTCCTGAGTTATTCTTTTTGAATTTTGTTATTCATTTCGACTTGTTTGATGGTGTCTGCCTCCAAGATTCGTAAGTATTTGTAGGTCTCGTTTTCTGCGAGCGTTCTGCACTTGTCTTGATTATGTAGCAAGCGTTCTGATCTTGTCTTGATTGGTATTATTATTAATATTATTATTATTATACTCATTTGAGAGTTTTTCACACCAGCGTTAGCTGATGATTTTCTACTGGAGTCAGAATGACAGCAAGATTCGTGTAATAACAGATTTATTTTGGAGCCTTATTATTTTTCTGTTAATTAGTTTCTGAGCCGAATTTTCTAGAATGTTCTTATTTTGTGTTTTTAGCTGATTGGTTGAAAAAGAAATGTAACTTCAATGTTAATACGATTTTGATCCGAAAATTCTTGAACGTTCTTATCTATGTTTTTGGGGTTGATATCTTTTAATGCTAAAACTATGTGTATTCTATAAAGTATCAATGACCAAAATGATTTGAGAAATATTTCCCCTCCATCATTTTTTATCCCGTAATGTAGTATAGTCACCATCATAAATATCCACATATACACATATACATGCAGAATATATATTGACGCAATAATAAAGATGAGCGAAGACTTTTAAAAAAAAAATATACCTCACACTTTATTTGAAAGGTTGTGTGTGAGAGGGAGTTGGAGACTGAACAAAGACTGCAACATATTGACCTCAACAGCCCCTCTGGACATAGCCGAGTGTCGTTCTCGTTCTCCTGGACTGCTGCTCAACCGGAGGGCCGGAGGCCCACTCTGCTGGGTGCTGGCTTCCTCTACCACAACTTGTCACCAACGGGTCTCCAAACTCACTGACTTCCTGTCTTCACCGAGTTATATAATAGTTCAACCGCCCACTCAATATCTTTGGAATGGCATGTTTGATTGTCATCAAGCGGAAATAACTGTCATACAGTTCACAGGTCACTCTCTTCTGGTGCATCAGTCTATGACTGTAGCATGGGATTTTACCTTGTTCCATATTGTCAGCCAAGCCAACCTACGCGATTCTTCCTATAACTGACACCAGAATGTGTCACTTCCTTCCGGTGCATCACTTTGGAATGGCATGTTAGGCCGTGTCGAAGGTCAATATACAACAGTTAGAATCATTAAAAAATCATCAAAAATTTTGATTTATATCTTTCGAGTGAAAATTTCCATTCTATAATGTAATCCAAGGGTGAGACTAGGTAGTGATTAAGTGCATTCAATGTTCAATCAATAATTTCAAGATTTACTTTTCCAGTGGCATTGATAATATTGTAAGCAGGTGATCAGTCCCGCAAAGTGCAGGGTTTTGGTACATATTCTTATATTTCATTTTATTTACAATCACTTGGAATCCCACTCATATTGGCTCATTTATATTTTTAAAGTGGCCTATTTTGTAATTTATTATTTGTTTTGATCTTTGATGTTATTATCAGTGGGTACTGACACATATTTAAGAAGGTATTTTTTTCTTTTCTAGTTCTTATACACTATATATGGTCTTTTATTCTATATTTATTTGCCTAGTCGGCTGGGGCCATAGAAAACACCGACTGCACCTCCGCCAACATTCGCACAATGACAGCGGATCTCCCATGGTGGCTATCAGGAGAGCACCTGTCGATCATAACACCCACGCCTGTTCCTGGGTCCCACTTTGTGTCATATTTAGATTCAACATTTTTGGCTGGTTATCAAGTGACGACAGGTCCCTTCACTGTTTCCTAAGGTTGACTGTAGTCTTTATTATACCGTTCCGTTAACACTCCAGCGGGTTTTTCACATCAACGTTTACCGGTAATCTTTCCCTGGAGTTACACTAAGTATCTACAGTTCTTCAAGACTTTTCTCAGTATTCTTACCTATCTTAGAAATGTTGTGGTCTGCATTCTACCTTTGATTTCCCATCCGTCCTATCATTTTTCTGAGCTTTTAGGGACCGTTCCAAGCACACTTAATACCTGTAAGACTTATTCTCCCAATCAATGACGAGCAAAGATTCACATTGCACTTGGCCTTTTGGCCAGGTTAATCACTGACATTCATTGACAAGCATAGATCCACATTTCACTTTGGGAACCTAGAACAAGCAAATTACACTCCTGCGCCAGAAATTCCGGTCTGGAGTATCCCTCCCATTGCAATGCCATTTGGGCCTAGTACATCTTTGATATGCATTGGCAAGCAGTGCATGTGCCTCAACTCGAGCAAGATCTATTCCTCCTCAAGATCGCTACATTAAAAAAAGACATTGTATAAATACCACCAGGGGGGAGGTACGGATAACCATCCCCCTTATAGAAATTTGAAATTGCATAATGCGTATGAAGACGCACGTTGTAGACATAATATTAAGCGGTGGAATAAACATGGGTAGCCATTGCGATCCTAAGTGATAAGATAGTTTACAATGTGGAAACTGAGGCTTGATTTGAGAAAAAGTTCCGGGTTCAGCGGTCACTAAAGGCTACGCTGAAAGTATTTTATTGGCCTAAGGAGTAGAGTGTTCGCCAATGGTCCGGGAGACCGTGATTCAATTCCAATTGGAGTCATACCAAAGACTCAAAAATGGTACTTTATTTCGCCTTACTTTGCACTCAGCAATATAAGGTAAGGAATCATGGGTAAAGTGAAGTAATCGAGAGAATGGAGTTACGCCCTCCCCAACACCTCAGTGGAGTAGCTAATGAAGAGGGAGCCTTTTCTTTTTCTTTAAAAGAGCCAGTGATTTAAGTATCTGAACCACCTGTCCATATCACACACAAGTGATTCCAAATTATCTAATGGTAATTGCGCAGCCAGTTGTAGAGTTTCATCTCTGCAATCTGTGATCACTGGTTCAATCTCTAGTGCTGGAGATTCCGGTATACACTGCTGATGAGACCTAATAAGGTCGAAACAGCTGTCCACTGTTTCCGTTTGTCATGCGTAAGTGAACTTTATTTTACTATTGATTTTCTTGAAAAATAGGCAACTGTAAACAGCTTTCTATTACCCACGCCTAAAGTAAAATTTCCCGTATTTATTGAAGGTCCCTTGAATATTCATGTGTACCTTAATAATTCTGTATTATTTAAATGTTGTCTTTTTGGTTAGCTTATCAGAGATACAATACCAATTTATAATATAAAAAAGAAACATCAAACATTAATTAACTTTATCTTGTGAACTGGAACAAATATACGGAACGTTTGATTGGTTGGTTGGTTGGTTGGCTGGTATTTTATGGCATATCAATTGTTATTGAAATCTTAATACCAAATCCAAGTTTAATGCATGTAGCTGCGCATTATATATATATATATATATATATATATATATATATATATATATATATATATATATGTGTGTGTGTGTGTGTGTGTGTTCGTATATATATATGTATATATATATATATGTGTGTATATATGTGTGTGTATATGTATATATATGTAAGTGTGTGCGAGAGTGCGTGTGTAATTTGTAAGCGATTATTCTGTCGTTAACTTAAAGGTCTTTTTAGATCTTATTTTCCACTCAGTTAAAGGTTTTTAAGTATTCTCCTTCTTTCCTGATATTCTTATTTAATATTGTCGAGGTTTTACGTCTCTTAAGCGAATACTGCTAATTAATTTTAACCCTGCTGCCAGTATGTAAAAACATGGCGAAGAAATTTGTGGGCGCGGTTAACACATGAAGAGTTCCTGAAATGATAGGATGGGATTGTTGATATCAGCAAAGCAAAAGTTAGACATGTGCTCAGGTAAAAATTCAATTAACTTTATTGTCTAAATAACTATTTTAATTTGGACTTGATAGAAACACTAGAAGTGAATTTGGATGACAGGGAGGAGGATCTACTTTATTTATATTGGGCAGTTTGTATTTATAAATCTATCTATCTATCTATCTATCTCTCTCTCTATATATATACGTGTTGGGGGGAATTGAAAAAAAAATCTTCAAGACTGAAGACTTTATTGACAAGGTAAATCGATGTTAAGTGCTCTGGTTTTATGAACCATCATCAGGACATTAGAATGGTGATACCAAGTGTTGATAGAACAACGAAGTTTTATATATATATATATATATATATATATATATATATATATATCATACTTTAAAAGTTTATCTAGAGGGTATTGCCACGTTATCCATTTGAACGACTAGGCTGAAACCTACGGCCCACATGTACCGAGTCCCGAATTTGAGCTCGTGACGACTAGTTGGTCTCCATGTTAACAAATAACCGCTTATTTTTAAAAGTCAGCGTTCACTGATCTTAAGTTAGCGATTAGAGATTAGGGTACCTGCTTCTCTGGTGGTGGGAAGGTACTATTAGATGGCAATAAAATTACATTTTAAAGTAGCAGAAGATTACATATTCAAGGTAACGTGAAAGCTTAGTGTTCACCTTTTTGTGGCAATATTATACAAAGGCTTCATCATATATCGGTCACACCCATGGCCATTTGGTTCACTGGTGGTAGAAGTCGGCTGGTAGATTAAATTAAAATAAAGTTTTAAACGTACTGAAAATGATCTTTTCAAGGTCACGTGGAAGTTAAGTGTTTTCTTTTTCTGATAACATTACACAATAACCTCATCAAATATCGGTCATATCGTTGAACACTAGGTTTACTGGTTGTGGAAGTCGGCTGTCAGATTACATTAAAATCAAGGTTTAAAGGCGATGAATTAATCCTTTCCAGGTCACGTGGAACCTTAGCACTAGCCTTTTTGTTGCTATAATAAACAATGGCCTCATCAAATATCAGCTGGTTGTACCGAAAAGAGTTTCGACACTTGATGCAGGAATCCAGATCTAACAACACAAATTAACAGATACTGTACCAGAAATGCCAAGAAAAAGAGTGTTATTTAAAAGTGTGAAAGTTCCTCGCATTTTTCTTTTTCTTAAAAAGAGTCAGTGATTTAAGTATCTGACTTGTGTTTTGATCAAGAAAGTGCGTCGCAGCATGTTTCATTGTCGATAGACAATTAAGGTACAAGGAGAACGCAAGCTTCCTAGAAGGGTGCCAGCAAGATTCATTAGGAAGTTCTAATCAGAAATAGGCATCCAACAGTTAATTAGATGCCGGCAATTAGTAAGCGTGTAAGCAGAGGCGTCGAGGCCCCCGGGTGCGACGCCAAATGCGTTCATTTTTCTTGACATCTATCGGCTTTTCTTTCAGGTTGGGACTGATTGCATTCATCTATCTATGTATCTATCTATCTATCTATCTATCTTTACCAGTTCACACACCTATACACGCACATACACACATGTTCTGATATATATATGTATATATATATATATATATATATATTTCTTTTTTCTCTGTAT
>CAUZXS010003543.1:2500-15000 GCA_963585895.1 Sepioteuthis lessoniana
GAGGGGAGAGTGGTATTTGCGTTGGGTTTGAGAGAAGGGAGTTGACAACACCCGTGGCCAGAACCTCAGGCAGGTGTCCGAATTTGGGAGAGAAATTAGAAGCAAATGACACTTTTCTTTTGAGATCATTGTTAACTTTCTGACAGTTCATTATTTCCGAAGTTTTTTTGTTTTTTTTACAGTGGTTGTGTGATTAGAGAGAGACAGAGAGAATAAAAAAGGAGAGATGAAGAAAATAGAGGTTAGAGAGAGAAGAGAGGGTAGAAAAAGAGACCTGAAGAGAGAGAGAGAGAGAGAGAGAGAGAGAGAGACGTGGGCAAAGAAGAAAAGAAAGAAAAGACTAGTATAGAAATAGAAAAAGAAAAAAAGAGTAGACGAGAGAGAGAGTGAGAGGGAGATGAAGAAAAGAGAGGTTAGAGAAAGACAGTAGGAAAAGAGTGCTGAGTATAGAGAGAGAGAGAGAGAAAAAGAGAAGTGAGCAGAGAGGAAATGGAAGAAGAAACGAGGATAGAAAGAGAAAAAGGAAAAATAAGACGAGAGAGAAGAGGGGAATAAAAGAGGGAGATGAAAAGAGAGAGAGAGAGAGAGAAGAGGACAAAAAGAGAGGGTGGAAGAGAAGTGGGCATAGAGGAAAAGGAAGAAGAGACGAAGATAGAAAAAGAAAAGAGAGAGAGAGAGAGAGAGAGAGAGAGAGAGAGAGAGAAGGAAAATCATGGCTCAAAAAGAAAAAAGCAGCTGATAGAAGCAAAGAAGAAGACTCAGAAAAGAGTGAAGATGAAAAAGACATAGAAAAAGAAAAAGGAAATATGTAGATATCGCAGATTTTCCCAGTACACAAGAATATCAAGAGTGTGTTGTATCAATTTTCGAAGAATAAGGACCCTCTATACTCAAAATGAATAGAAATAATAATATCAGGATTCAACAACGGGAGTCACGATCTTTTTTAATATTTATACAAAAAAGCGCATTGTAGAATTTTTAAAAAGGGTTGATGAAAATGCTAGTTTTAATTAGTTTTCATCTTTTTACTTAGAATCGTAAAAGTTTCAAAATTTTCCTTTGGTTTTGTTTCAACAAAATTCAATTTTTTAAAAAGTTATTATAAGCAAGTCACATTGATCAAAGACAGAAAGAAGACGCGTTAGTTTTTATGCCGTTTATTAGTAAGTACAGCAGTGGCCATAGTAGTAGTTGTGGTGATTACTCTTCTTAGGTTTAACATCTTTCGGCTACTGTGTCTAAAATTAGCAAAGCTCTCGTCTGTACAAGTGGCATCTCGAAAAATGGAACGACACACGCTTCTTGGTCACAAAATACGACAGAGAAGGTCAACCCTAACCCTGAAAAGAGGAGGGCATGCGTGTGAGAGGTGTTGGTGTGTAGTAAGAGGCCAATTCATTCAACTGAAGTTAATCATAGTAGCTTATTATTAACAAAAGGTTTAAAATAGGGCAATCCAAATTTTGTTTCCCCTGGATTTGAAGGCAAAGAAGAGGAAAGAAGCAAACAATCAAGTTTATTTATTATTAATTTTACTTGACTGGCATTTTCTGTCATCGTTTTAATTTTTAATCGTTTTTCATTTATTTATTTGTTGCTTTTTTGTTTTTGTTAGAATTCACACGGGTCGTTATTTCTCTGGCAGCGAGGAACAATTCGCATGGGCGACAATAAAGGATTACCACTCAGTGAGACTCAAACTCACGTCTCCTTCTGCCCCAACAATCCCGATTACAACGACCAGCTCCTCTCTTGTCAAATTAAATGTCAACAGATATACGTCAGTGTGATATATCCACAGCACAAAACCAAAAACGGAATTTTGCGTTCAACTCTTTAAAAATAACAATGTAACTTTAAGAAAATAATAACAAGTGTGACTTTTTAAAAATACCAACAACGAATAGAGTGACTTAAAAAAAAAAATAAGACAAACAAATGGGGACTTTTTAGAATAATACATACGAACAAAGTGACTGAAAATATCAACAACGAACAGTGTGACTTTTTAAATAACTTAATCACAAACACACAGATGTGTGAGAGCAAAATACTAAAATCATTAGTATTGGATAGGTATATGAAACCATTTAACTGTGTAAACAAATGATTCTATCGAATAGAATTATTATTGCTGGATAGGAATACTTAAAACAATACACCTGTGAGCAAATTACCGTATTTGACAGCATATAAGGAGCACCTTTTTTTTTGTTACTAAAACTATCTTTTAAAATTCCTCTGTCTTATATGCCATATATAAGTTTAAAATTCGTGATAGTCGGCCGAAATTAGCAACTGGGCAACTCCTATTAGCTTAGCCTTTAGAGGAACTTTCATATACCTATTGTCATTATCTAAAAGGCTATTATGCAGATTAAAAGTGTTATCATTGATAATATTCATTATATTAATTTCATTACGTTTAATCCTAGTCTTTTGTTTTTGTTTTTCTTGATTTACCCTGCTGAAATCAGGATGCGTCATACACCCAAAAGTCTTTATGCCGTCAAATACGGTATTTGTATTAAGAACTGAAGCTCCGAGAATTTACAAAGGATTATTATTAGTTATTCAAAATTATAATTGACTGCAAAGAAAATCTCGGTGGCGAAGTGATTAACGTGCTGGATTACGGCGAATTTAAGCGAGTTCGAACTCTGGTCACGCTATTACGTTCACTTTCGGACAAAAACTCTAAAAGCCCTAACTATAGGTTAAATACTATAACTGCTATTCTTTTATAAGGATGGCTTTGACATTAAATCACCCGCCAAGGTTGATATGCCATTAAAGAAAGAAACCAAACCCAATTCATGATTGCTTGTAATTGTGTGCAAACTAATTGCTGTTATTAAATAGAAATAATCACTTAAACCATAAAATTATGTATAAATCATTTGTATCAAATACGAATACTTAAAACCATGTAACGATGCCAATTATTATTATTATCAAATAGAAATTATTGATATCATATAAATGTGAAAAAGCTAAAAGGTTCGAAACAAATCGATGTGTAATTTTTTTAAAAAATGCACAGGAACATTAATAATATAGTTGTGATTACAACCATTTACAAATCAAATTCCAGTATTAAATAACCCATAGAGAGTTGACACGCCGTTAAAACCAATTTCTCTCTCGGAAGACAGAATACATTTTATAATGTAGCTGTCATAGAAAAGTCAAAATATTCCGTTTTTAAATTCTATTTTTCACTTTCTTTCACATAAAACTATTTGAAATAACCCTAATCTTTAACTGCTTAGTAAGCAGATAGAGGAATATGCTGACAGTATATTCTGCAGAGAGAAGACCTCTTGCCTGTATAAAAAAAAAGAAAAGAAAAGAAAAGGCTAGTTCAGGAGCTTCAGAAAGTGTAGATTGACCTCTTAAGATCTAATATATGGGTCAATTATGTTTTAGCTTATTAAAAGTTTCCCTGTCTAAAATAATTGAAGATACATACAAGTATTTGTAACGCATATAATTGGAGAATGTAATTGTTAAACTGATACTGGCATAAAATAACCCAAAAAAGTTTGATATGCCGTAAAAAATAACTAAACACCTAACTTATCTTTAGGATATTACCGTTTCTTTTATTAATAGATTTACTCTTTCTTTTCTTTTTATCTCAATAGTGGTTTGGAGGCGCTCATAGTGTAATGGCAATTATTGTAGGAAGTAGATTCACTGATCAAAGTTCAAACCCTGGATAAGGCTGTTTGTATTTCAAATCGCGCTAATAACCTTGAGAAAAGTCTACGAGTCTCCATCCAGCGATGTGTAAATAGTAGGGTAAACAGGGCTTTTTAATCTTGGTATAGCAACCGGTGGAGGAGAAGAAAACTTTGAATTCAAACCAGTTGTAAATCTGTGGAGGGATGAGCTCCACTAAGCTATTCGAGCCCAAGACACACTACATGAGTAGTTACCCTCATGACCAAATCCTGTTAGAGGATAAGTCTTTTGTCTAGTGTATTACAATAAGTAATATGATTTTTTTTTCTTTTCAAGTTTGGAAATTTAAGTCCCATATGATCAGTTATGTCTTGCAGCAATATGACTTTCGGTTTAATGTTAGAGAAGCCCACTCAATGAAAACTATTCTTGCTTTCTAAGAAGCAAAATGTTTTTACATTAAAACTGTCACTCGAGTGAAATGAATATGCATACCATATTTGGTAGTTCTATTTCAGAGTGGCTATCTATCGAAGTTGGACAAACAAACTCTTCCAAGTTATTGATATAGATACACACCATGTTAAGATATGTGAAGCTTAATGGTTATCGTTATTGGAAGAGGAATCGGCAACCGGAGTTCAAATCTTGGACGAGGCTTTTTGCATTTCACATAAAGTTAATAATACCCTAGAGAAAGGTACGAATCTAACAATCATCCTTCCAACTATGGGTAAATAGTAGGACAGATTGGGTTCTGCAAACAACCTAAAAGAAAAACTGAATTCAAACCAGCTTTACTCTGCTTAAAAATTGAGCAAGAGTCACTTTCTGCTTGAAAATAAATAAATACATACACTCACTGTTAAGTATGTACCCACACGGTAATCTTTAGGTTTCTAGAAAAAAAAGCAAAAAACAAACAAAAAACAAAACTTTAATTCTTCTTTTTCTTCTGAGAAGGAAAGCATGCAGAATTCCTCAAAGGTTTCTGGCATCACTTCAGCTCCATTATCAGTCGGTGGGTGTAATTTTAAACTCCTAGGCTATCCTTAAAGATAGCCCCTTTAAACCACCGTAATTTCGATCCTACGTCCTCAGATCCAAAGACACTAACCACAGCAAATAACAAATTACGAGTTGCTTCAAGTATTAAATCGTGTAATACAATATAAACGTTTTTGCTACGCTTTTGACTAGTCCACTATGATTTGAATGATTGAAATCAATCTAAAAACTCTTAGTTCGGAAAAAGTAGCCGATTTTAGGATAAATTTTTACTCCTGAATTAATGGATTTAAAGGCTTTCATTATTTTGGTTGTGATTTTTGGGACTGTTGTCCCCATCTTTATTCTTGTTTGTTGAAATACAACAATAAAAATGAGGACAACAGTCCGAAAAATCACAAACAAAATAACACACATCGAGCCTCATCTTAAAAATTCATGATCCATGAACATCTATGCATTTCTGCCATCGATTAACAAGGTTATTTATGCATTTACGATAAAACTCTAAAGGTTTTATTGGTAAGAAATCTTTAAATGCAGTTTCTACTTCTCTTTTAAAACGGAATTTTAAAAAAATAGTGCCTTGATGCTTAAAAAAAAAATGGTAGTCAGTGGGTGAGAGATCAAGAAAATACGGTGGATGTGGCTAAGTCTCATATCCCAAGTCAGTCAAGTTCTGCAGTGTCATCCTGGCAACATGTGGCTGAGCATAGTCATGAAGCAAAATTATTACCAAGCTTAAACTCATGCAAGCAAGGTAAATGTATCACTTCTTTTTTTTATGTTCATATAACATTCAAAATCAAAGTAGTGAGAAAACTAACAAAAAGGACACTTGAGCCATTACGAATGTGAATCTTTTTTATACAACTGCTATTAAAATGTTAGAATAGAATTAAAACAGTGTATACTAAAATCGAACAGTATTTTCCAAACAATCTAATATTAATTAAACTCTAAATGTCTGGTCTGATGTAACTGATAATTTTTCTGTTTGGAAATTTAAATTCCATATGAACAGTTATACATTGCAGTAACATGGCTTATGATTTTTAGAGAAAAAGCCACATTTTCCGTCTAAGTAATAAAAACGTTTTTACATTAAACCTTCCCCTGAGTCCTGCACGAGTACCAAATTTGATAGATTCACTTCAGTCGGTTTGATTATAGCGGACAGACAAAGTCAATGACAGAGTCTACCGGTGCATGGTGATTGTCAATTTCTCACCTATACGATCATCAAACTAAGTGGTTTTCACATGGTAGGTATCCCTTTATATACTGTTGTGTGGGACATGATGAGAACGGTGTTCTAGATTACAGTCATTCTAGAAAGGGCAATCTAAATTATACTGCGCTATCGATTTTCACTAGAAAAAAAATCTTGGTATCTTTTCTTAAGAAAATTAGCTCCATTATGATTTACGAAGATTTTTCTAATTCCCCAATGATACCTACATCGGAAAAATAAAGTCTAAAAAGTTCTGCTTTGGATTACCTCTACCACGGTTTTAATCTGGACTCAAACATTGCCAGGTATCAAAAAAGTATTTTAAAAATGTCATTTGATCATATTTAAAAGCTTCTTAATACTCTTCTTAGAATGTCATATTGAAGAAAGGATTTTTTTCAACTTTCTTTTACTGTACAAGGTTATTTCATGCAATATTACTTAACTTTTACCCTTAATTTCAAGGTTTCGTTTGTTTTCTTTATTTAATGGTGTATCAACCTTTGTGGATTATTTAATGCCAAAGCAAATCCTTTGAAATAAAAGTAGCGGTACTATTTACCTCATTGCTGGTGGAATAAGATGGCTCATACCTTTCCAAAAAGAATAGTAAACATAATAGTGCAACTGGAGTTTGAACTCGCTTACTACGATGTCATAGTCTAGCACATTAGCCACCATACTGCAAGACTTTCTCTCTTGTTTTTATAAATAAAGGCAATCCTTTTTTTCTTTCTTAATATCCTCATGCCTTTTATAGCCATAAGTTGTAAAAAAAGTTAAGTTGGTGACCGTACCCGGGGGCAACCCAAAAACTCCCTTTTCAATAGCTACTACACCGAGGTGTAGGAGAGGGCGCTACTCCTTTCCCTGGGTTTCTCCACTTTACCCTTGATACGCACCTTATATCGCTGAGTGTTAAGTAAGGAGGTATTAAGTACCATTTTAAAAGTCTTTAATATGTCGGGACTTGGGATTGAACCCAGGTCTCCTAGACCATAGGCGAACACTAATGAATTTTCCAATTTTTTTGACCCCGTCAAACTAATGTGCCAAGGTAAAGCTTATTGACATAGTGAGTAGAGTGTTCGCCAATGGCCCGGGAGACCGAGGTTCAATCTCAGGTCGAGTCATACCAAAGACTCAAAAAATGATACTTGATATTTCCTTGCTTAAAACTTATTATATGATGCGTATCAAGAGTAAAGTGAAGCAATCCAGAGAAAGGAATAGCGCCCATCTTTCCACCTCGGTGTAGTAGCTATTGAAAAGGAAACTTTCGGGTCGCCCTCGACAACGGTCGCCAACTTTACTTTATATATAAAGTTAAATAAGTCTAGACACATGTCAGTTCCTCACCTATGTGACAATCAGACGAAGTGTGTCACATTTGGTGAGTATCCTTTTATATACTATCGTGTAGGTCATGATGGGAAAGGTGTTTATAATGCTTGGTTATTTGTGGGGTTGTATAGAACTTCTTAGTCTGACAATAGAATAGGCAATAAAGTGACACTCACAAAATACCATTGACTGTGTGTCTACGCTATCCTAACTTATCTATGCTCTATTACTGATATTGAGCATTCTTTATTCATAAATACAGCAAACTACATTATACGAGGGTCATTCAATAAATAAGGAAGATTTTTACCTAAATAAGAGACAATAGGAAGCACTGTTGACAGCTGTGCCCTTTTCAAGTGTTTGTCCCTTTTTATGTCCCAGGAGACTGTCAGTATCCCCTATACTGACTGCTGCGCCCAGAATTTTTTCTTTACCAGAGAACCAATGTGCTCCCACTTCATGGACTGTCTTTTTTGACTCAGGTTCATAGTGGCAAACCCATCTTTAGCCTATTTGAAAACATTTTTTTACTAAAACTTCTCCATACACATCACACATTCGTCTGTAAATTTCACATGGGTTGCACTTCTCAGCCATCAAAAATTTGATTAGAGACCTCTGTTCAAGTCTGGAGCACTCCGATTTGCCACCATTTTGAATAGCCTCAAAATAAAGATTTTGTGAGATTAAAATAATTTTTGCTTTAAACCAATTCCAAACAATGCAGGGTTTGCAATTATAAAAGAAAAAGAATTTTTTTTTAAAAAAGCAAACAAACAAAGCAAAACAAAAATCTCTTATTTATTGAATGACCCTCGTGTATGTGTGTTGGGAAATGCCGACGAGGCAAAGGTATTTTTTAACCTGCTGCCCATTGGAGCTTCGGCTCGTGCCTGGCTCCTACTATAAGAATGCCTTGAGCCACACTATCTTGGTGGGGAGACAAACAAATACACACACACACACACACACACACACACACTGTAGAGCAGCAGCCTCTTTCTCAATAATGCTTATCTGTTAATATACGAATTATTATAAGTATAATTGTATTGAAAGGTATTTAGCATTGCAACTTTGTAATACGAGCTGTAGAGTCTTGTATTGACTGACAATTGATATCTAGCTTGAAAGATTTAGCTAAAGATGGTCAGGAAATAATGAATTCACAACCAAATTGCCTTTAAAATTGTCCATTTTAATAAGGATAAGAAGAACATCCTGCTGTCAACAGAAGAGCCATATTGATGGTAAAAACAGCCGCAGGGATTCATCAGCCAATAGGGGTCAAATTGAGAACACTTGTATGTGTATGAATGAATCATCAGTTAGCAAAAATTAAGTATGTGAGAGGGGCAGATTCGGAGATTAAGTTGGTGGCTGGTCAGCTGTCTTGCCCTTTATAAGATTGAATTTATCAATAAATCTTTGCTATAAGCAATGCTCCAAAACATATTAGAACATACATACGCATGTATGTATGAATGTATGTATGTATGTTTGCCAAGCTGCAGCTGCTATCAAGCCTACTGAACTCATTCTGAGCCAATGTGAGCAGCAGCATTGAAAATCCGGGCAATGAAAGAAATTGGGGAAAAAAAATGATCGAAAAAGCTCAATGTCACAAGAGCGATGTTCAGGGCTTTCCATTTTAAGTATAGAAAACGAGAAAGTTCATAAAATTGACTTCAACCAGCTAAGCGACTCATGTGCCATTGCAAAGTTCCCGGAAAAGAGTTATCTAAGTTGAAAAGAAAATCATAAACCTTCACCGACTTTGTAAAGAGGATTGAAAACTTATTCCACTTTTCAATATCTTAGATGCTTTTATGCTGACAAGCAAATTTACATAACGTGGCTTTGTGCTAAGCCTTACAAACTGCTTGTATTGCATAATAGATATTACCTATAATAAACTTTAACTACAGGGTGTCTCAAAATAGATGTAACCCATTAATATGATAATGATTTATTACTGAGCAAAATGGCAGTCATTTGGAACATGTCTTGTAAACAATACACCCTTTGAGCTAGAGACATCAAATCAATGTTTTTTTTTCATGGTTATTATATTAGCTTTCAGAACATGCAATATTTTTTAGTTTTTTGCATCAGTAATAAATCATTATCATATTGCATCTATTTTGAGAATGTTTTTAATGATTTTGTCTCCAAATAAGTAGTGACACAAAATATTTTTTCCTCTCTTGTCCAAGGCATTGTGATCGAGTTGTTATAGTATACTATTTTCAAATCTGAAACAAAAACGAACACAACATTATTATTAGTAGTAGAGTTATTAGCAGTTATCACATGGGTCCCTTGTACATTGAGATACCCTATATTATCGCTTACTTTTTATTTTGTTTCTTTTACCTGGTATCTAATACCATTTACACATCACCCGTTACCTTTTTTACTTATCCATTTACTGTAGATGACTGGGCCATTCAGAGCAAAAAGTTATAAAACTTTCAGTGACAGAATAAGCCACTTTATATAGAGATCTAAACTGAATAATAAAATTAGTTAGGGAAAAAAAAAGATTCATAATAAATAAATTTAGAATATCAAAACTGTTTATTAATATCAATAAATAAATGAAAAAATAATAATTTTCAGATGATTTTTTTTTTACAAAATGAAAAAAGTAAAACCATCATATAAAACCTATCCAAATTAAACAATTTTATTTTTATTCTATTTTATATTGCAATTTGAGATATTTCTTTGTGTCTGGTTAGAGTGTTTGCCAATGGACTGGGAGACCTGGGTTCAATCCCAGGTTGAGTCATAGCAAAGACCCCAAAATGGTACTTGATGCTACCTTGCTTAACTCCCAGTATGATACGGTAAGGATCAAGGGTAAAGTGGAACAGTCCAGGGAAAGGAATAGCACCCTCCCCTTCACCTCGGTGTAGTAGCTATCGAAAAGGGAGCCTTCAGGTCATCCTCGACTACGGTCACCAACAACAACTATTTTCTTTGTGGGCCCTGAATATCAAGTGGCTACCAGTGTCTACAAACAAAATTTTAAGACTTTTCAAACGTCGAACAGTTTTATTTGACCCATAGATAGGACCCTATCAGGTGCTACCACTCCAGGTCAGAGTGGAACAAGGAGCAATGGCAATGAAGAGGTACTCCGCATTCCCCAAAGCTCCAGCATTACTGGAGCCTCAACATCAGATTGTTTAGTGTCATAAACAGGATACTTGTAGTTGTTGTTGGTGGGGTGGTATCCTTCTGCAGAGATGCAGTTGGTGTATTCTGCAGCCCCAGCTGACTGGGCTAGTAATATGATGAGATGAGAGAGTGTGTGTGTGTGTGTGTGTGTGTGTGTGTGTGTGTATATATATATATATATATATATATATATATATATATATATACCCAGCAGTTCGATATAACTTGACTGATGGAAATAATATTTACTATCAAGATCTGTTTCACTGTCATTATAATCATCCCTTTAATCTCTTACCTGACATGGACAGGTACTTCTGCAGGTAATTACATACAAAAAGAACTATTCAAAAACTTGGTGTAAGTCATTTAAGCATTATAAAAATAAAAACATTATATGATATCTGGTACTGGCCAACACTATGTATCCCTGCTAGTTTGCAATCATTTGCTCTTAAAACCATCCATGGGACATGGTAATTCAAATAAAGAGTGAAAAGTAGATAGATAAACAAATCTAACATTTTGGTTTCGGTTTGGTTTCTTTAATGACATATTAACCTTTATAGGTTATTTAATGCTAAAGCCATCCTTGTAGAATAGCAGTAGCTGTGCCATTCAATCCATAATTAAAGGGATAAGGGGATTCATGCTTTCCCCAAGGGCATTAGTCTAAAAAGTGGACATTATAGCACAACTGTTGTTTGAACTCACTTACTCCTATGTTGCAGTGCAGAATGTTAGCCACTATGCTACTGGGATCGCCCCCCACCACCACCACCACTCAACACTAACATTTGATATATACCAAAAACTAAAAAAATGAGGGATCAGTTTATATCTCGATTATAATACAAAACTGATATCTAACTTTAGGCTAAGATTGCTCTTTTTGCTTTAAAATCTAGTATTAATCACTTATATTATATTTTTTCTAAATTACACTATACATTTAATTTTTTTTCCCCATAATGTGAAGAGTTAATGTGATTCAATCAATTTGAAATTTAGAGAGTTCCAAATCAATTTGAACCTAAATTTCACAACAACAAAGAGCAGCTTTGATGATCCCACATCCCCAAGAAATTACTTAAAATTTTAAGGTGTTATTTAATTAAAACATTAATTGGAAAAAATGCATTTGGGTTCAGAATTGATTCCTTTAAAAAGGACTGATTTTTTCCCAGTACATCGTCTGATGTCACACATTATGTCACAGTCATTTGAATATTCTTAAATTGTCAAGTGGATAATATCTTAATTGAGAAGATAAAAATATAGACAGAAGGAAATATGAATTTACATTAATTTTCATCAAGTTAGCTAACAGTACATGCTGAGAGAGTGATCTTCTCACTCCAATTTCAACAGTAAGATAATCCTGTTTGGCATGAGGAAGAAGGGAGTAATGATAAAAACAATCTAAGGATGGAGGTTGGTTGGTTGGTTTGTGAGAAATAACCTGAATTTGTATGGTGTACCTTCAATTAAATGTACAAAGACTGAGTAGGGGGAATAAGGAATTAGAAAGAGAAGCAGAAATGAGGCAGTCTCCCCACCTCTTCTTGCACCCAAGACTCTTCAGTCAAAGCCTATAACCCTGATGTGCAATACACTAGGTACATAAAAGTCTAATATTTTCACAGCTGCTTATTTGAACTAAATAAAAAAAAAAGGCAGCTGACACACACACACACAAAAAAAAAAAAAAAAAAAAAAGGAAGAAGAAACGATTAAACAGCCTTTTCAGGAGAAAAATGAATGAATAAATAAAAAGCTTTGCACATAGTGTTCAATATTTTAAGTTATTGGCTTTTTGAGGGAGGTCAGGGTCATCCTTATATATTTAAGGGTCATTTTTTTTATATAGAACAATGAAATATTCATTTTTAAAAAAATTGTCATATTTTGATTGAATTGTTTTCTTTGAACAATTTTAACTGCTTCAACAATTACTCTATTTCCCATCATATAATGAACATGAAGCATTTCATTCTGAGGTCATGTTGAGGTAATTCTGGTAAAACAGTGTTGT
>CAUZXS010003543.1:20000-80000 GCA_963585895.1 Sepioteuthis lessoniana
AAAAATTATTGTTTGTATTTACAAAGAATGATTTTGTTTTCATATTTTACAATAAATTTACACAAGAGAACTTTATATTTACCGAAAATAAACATACAAGGTTGTGGCATAAACACCCCCACCCTGAAATGTTGTTTCAAAGGAAACCATATAGAAATCTCTAAAATACTTCTGTCTAATGGTGATGACAATCCAACATTTAAATATAGACAATGACACAGTTGAAAACACAAGGATCCTGAAACATTATAATTTGAATGAAAAAAAAGAAAAAAGAAGAGAATAATATAATTTTGGGATCAGTAATAAGTCTTTGGTAAACATTAAACAGCTGGATTTGCAATCGTTTTATGCCTTCTTCCTTTACAACATATCATTATCTTCAACATAAAAAGGCATGATGGGGAGGAATCATTTGTTCTTCCATTTTTTTTCTTCTTTGCCAACTTATTTTAAAGGAGTATATTATAACATCAAAGGCATTTTTATCTGTCAAAGATTCCTTCAGGCAGATTTTTAGAAATATAAAGTTTAGTTCATTCCCTGAAGACCTAACAGACCTCATCATCACTGTCCATTAGGCTAAAAGTAATTCATTGGGTGCTGCTGCTGCTTCTTCTGCCAGTTTTGTCTTTTCTTTGTTTTTATAATCTGCTTGATACTCTTCTCTCCCCCATGATTATTCAAGGCTTGTATAAACAGAGATTCTTTTTGTCTCATCTAAATGAACCAAGATGAAATTAATGAGATTTTAAAAGTAAAGAATTTTCATTGTCCAAGTGGTGCAATAGGACATAATGATATTCAGGGCATTATATATCATTATTATTATATTATATTATATTTATTTTTTTTTTTAATTAAGAAAAAACACAAACCGGTCACATTAGGATTATAAATTTATTTCCATCCTGTTCTGTGTTTTTGATAAAATCAAAAAGTTCTTGTCCTGATGGAATTACTCCCAACTCCGGTTTCACTGGACCAAATAATACTTTATATATATATATATATATATATATATATATATATATATATATATATATATTTGCACAATATATGTAAAGCACAATATTTCAAGAGTAATAACAGTTTACAAACAATTTCATTAAACCAACTATGTAGAAAACTTAAATGCATTGGAAAACAGAATCAAAAAATGCAAAATCCTACAACTTCTCATATTTATTTAAGCATAGAATTAAATGTCAGCGAGAGGCATTGGTCTCTGCATGAACTTAGATAAAATAGAATCCATGTGTTTCAATCAAAATGGTGCCATTGCCTCAATAAATAGCAAGCCTCTGAAATTAGTAGACCAGTTCACATGCCTTGGTAGCAATATCACATCTACTGAAAGTGATGTCAACATTTGCATAGGTAAAGCATGGAATACTATTGATAGGCTAATGAACATATGGAAATCTGATCGCTGATAAAATAAAATGGGAATTTTTCAAAACTGTAACCATGTCAGTAATACCGTACGGTTGTACCACTTAGACTAATAAAATGCATAGAGAAGAATCTAGAACAGAACTACAAAGATGCTGTTCTGGACAAATCCTGGCAGCAGCACTACAAAACAGCAGTCATACAGCCACTTACCTCCCATCTCACAAACCATCCAAGTAAGATAAGCAAGACATGCTGAGCACTGCTGAAGGACAAACTTATAATCAACATTTTCCTGTGGAATGCAATACATGGACATACCAATGTTGGATGACCAGCAAAAAATTACATTCATCAGCTGTGTGGACACTATATGCTGTCTAGAGGATTTCCTAAAAGTGATAACTGATAGGGACGGATTACGACAGAGTGAGAGAGTGTCAAGGGAATCCATGTTGTCAGCAAATCATCATGATTATAGTTATATTTTTTAAGATTATAAATTATTTTTGATCAAACTCATTAAAAACACAAATAATTTATATTGGATAAACGAAATTAAAATACACTGTTGTACTTTCCTTACTATCAGAAAAATCATTTTTTTTAAATCTATAAATATATATAGAATTTATAAAAAAAAAAAAAAAAAAAAAAACAACAACAACACACATTTAAAACTTCACTCCAGGATACAAAGATCTTTTGTTTAAAGCTATCCCATCATTCTATTAAAAGAAAAGATGTGAATGGTTGCTGATGATACAATTATATACACATGCTGCTGCAAAAAGAACAGCAGCTGTGCAATTAACAAAGCCTTCATCAGATGATAACTCTGGGGTCAGCAATGGTTTCAGTACCAAAGTATCCTTACCACTGACCCAGAGCACCCCCAGCAGAATCTAACAATACTACCAGAATTTGTTCTGACACATTCTTCATATAATTTTCTGTTGTATTCACAACTTTCTAGTGAATGTAAAATTTGAATTAACTAATACCATTAAACTGAGCAAGAATAGAATTTCCATGATATTCATGTTCAAAGTCAGTAAACAAGATCTCAATAATAAATAATTAATTCATGTTCTCAGTGTCCATTTTTTTTCCTCCTCTGCTGATCATGTCACCCATTGTGGTGAATGGGATTATCCCATTTATATCTAACAGGGATGCATAGATGATAGATTTATTAGGAAGTATTTCACCTAACAACTTTGAGGTATCTACTTGCACGACTGTTGGTGCAGGTTGACCCGCCTTCAAATGCAGCCTCTTGACCTTATAAAATCTTTTTTTAGATTTTTTTTACCCTTGGTTTAGGTTGGGAATTCTGAGCAATTTCAAAGGTGTCCAATAGAATATTGAGCAGGAGTGGATCATGTAATTCAGTCACTGAAAGTCATGAAGAACATAATGTGTATGTCGGATCAAGATAGAAGACTGTACATCCATATCATAGCTAATATATCCAGTAAGCATACAATGTGACCTTGTATTCACTTTTCAACACCACTGCAATAGTCTTTGCAGGGCACGGATTGTTCAGATAAAAAGCACATGCTGTACAATGCTGTGTTTGCAGTTAAACTGATTTTCCATAACCGTATCTCTCCTGAGGTGTTTTTGGAAGACTCTTAAATGTTCAGCATTGTGGACAAGAAACTGGGTGAGTATTTCCATACAAAACCTACAAGATTTATAAAGGACACAAAGTATTTCACTTTTTGATATAAACGACATAAATATTTTTATATTTATCTACATCAGCAAATCAAATGTGAATCCAACAGAATCATCAACTTTCATCTGGATGTAAGTATCAGAAAGATGAAGCATTGTAAAGCAGGTTTGTCCGCTGAGTTTAGTAAATAGGTCTTTTGGCACTGGTAGCAGATATAGATTTGAATCTAATACCTCATTCGATCCAGTGAAATAATCTGAACATAGGTGTATTTCGCCATTGACTTTTTTATGACAACAATGGGAGCTACTCACAATGAGTAATTTACCTGTTGGATTACTCCTACTAGTTGAAGACAGTTTAATTCTTTATCTACTGTGGCATATAGCTTTGAACTTGATACAACATCCAAGGACATCTTAGAAAACACTGTTCAACTTTCTTTTAAATCTGTTTCCTATTTTTTTTATTTTTCAATTTTTGAAGCAGCGGTAACCTGTAAATGTATTAAATACAAATGTGAGGGGGTTACATTAAGTAAGTAAAGTTGGCAACCATAGTCGAAGGCGACCAGAAAACTCCTTTTTCAATAGCTACTACACCGAAGTGTAGGCGAGGGTGCTACTCCTTTCCCAGGATTGCTCCACTTCACCCTTGATATGTACCTTATATTGCTGAGTATTAAGCAAGTAGGTATCAAGTACCATTTTTAAAGTCTTTGGCATGACGCGACCTGGGATTGAAGCCAGGTCTCTCGGACCATTGGCGAACACTACACCCATTAGGCCAATGAGCCGGTCTTATTAAAAAGACTTTCAATTCAGTTAATTCCAAGTAAATTAAAATCTGAACAATTGGTAAGATAACATATCCCAACAAACGTTTTGTTGTTGAAAGACATCACAACTCAGGTTGCCTATTAACTGAAAAATATCACCCAAAGAATATTGAGCTATCTGTTTAGTCTTCACTACCCAGGTTCACTGATGAAAGGTCAAGTTTTGAGGAGGTGCCCGTGATGTAATGGTTAGTGTCATAGGAAATGGACACGACGATGCGAGTTCAAATCCTGGAAGAGACTGATTGCATTTCACATAGCACTAATACCCTTGGGAAAGGTATGAATCCAGTTATTCTCCCTCCAGCTATGGGTAAATAGTAGGACAGACTAGGTTCTTCAGCCTTGGTGAGGCAACTAGTCTAGGAGAAGGAAAACTCTGAATTCAAACCTGTTAAACTCCGCTTAAAAATTGACCTTGTGTCATATCCTACTTGAGCGGAGGGGTTGGTAAATATGGATGAAAGGTCAAGTTGAACATGATATCAAAGTTACATCTGAAGCAGTGTCAAGCTGAAAACTAAAACTGTTTTATATTTTTTATGAGACTCAAAATCAACTTTGAAAGTTGCAAATACAGAATTTGCATGTGTGTGTGTGTGTGTGTGTGTGTGCAGTACAGCATTTTACAGAAAGTATTTTGAATTGAAATTGAGGAGAGGTGAGGGCTATTATTTTGCAGGTTGAAAGTTTTTGTTTTCTTAGAGTAGCAATACAGTTCCATTTATCTGCACCAGTTGCATTTCTGACACAGGTGCCTTTTTTTTTTTTTTAAATGGGCTAAAACATGAATAATAACACTTATTACAAGACTAACATGTCATTAGTGGCCTTGTTTTAAACACATTTGAAGTATTTTCTCCTGCTTGTATGTTGGTTGGTTGATTTGTTGTTTGGATTTTATAGCGTATCAACCTTTATAGGTTATTTAACGCCAATCCATTTTTATACAAATAAGTTTGATTTCAAACAATTCAGTTTAGCATGAGTACATAGAGTTTAATTGTCAAAACCATTTCTATTTCAAACTATTCAGTTTAGTCAAACAGTTCTAGTTCAAACAATTCAGTTTAGTGTAAGTATAGTTTTTGTCCACACACAGTTAAATGTCGAAACTGTTCTATTTAAAACAATTCAGTTTAGTTTAAGTACAGATTCAATGTCAAAAACAGTTCTATTTCAAGTAATTCTGTTTAGCATAAGTACAAAGTTTATTTCTATAGGACCCAAACGGGTGCTACCACTCTAGGCCAGAGTGGACCTGGGAGCAATGGCGATGAAAGGGTACTCCACATTCCCCAAAGATCCAGCATTACTGAAACCTTACCATCAGATTGTTTAGTGTCATAATCAGGACACTCGTTGGAGGGGGTCTTACCCCTCTGCAGAGATGCAGTCAGTGTATTCTACAGCCCCAGCCATCTGGGCAAGCTTGTATGTTGTTGTTAGTAGATGATTTTGTTGCCTTTCAGATTAAGTAAACTTTGGCACACAGTTGTGATATTTTTCTGTTGCTCAAGTTTTATTAACAGTTGATTACAAACATTTGCATCATGAGGAGATCAAAGTCCAGAAATAAAAAGAAGGCATTTAAATTGATTTTTTATAAACAACTGCAATTGAAATTTTTTTCATTCACAGTTGATGAAACATGCAAAGGCAAGGTAGTCATCTTCCTTGTATTTGGTTGACTTGAAACAGTTGAATCAAACAATGAATAGAAAAAAATTGTTCCTCAAATATTTCACTATGTTGCTTCTCTGTCTGTGTAAAAAAAGTCTAATCTTTACACTATTTCAGAAAAGCAAAATTTAGGAAACATTCATGTTAGACTATGTCAAGCTTTGTGACATGAAGATGGGCTTTTTATATCCTATTTGCTAACAAATTCGTTGAGAAAAGTTTCTTCTATGTGTTTTTGCTATGTATCAAATGTGTGATCAGATTCTGTTTCATAGCCAAACTCTGAAATAGAAGCAATTAAGTCAACAACTTCTGAAATGCTGTTTGAATTTGTGGTTGCCAGTTCAACGTTAAAATACAGAAAAAGAATTTTGTAAATGAAGCTGTGCTTGTTCAAATAGTTCTTGCTATTGTCTCAGAATTTGTCAACATTTTTGCTGTAAATGCCATTGTTGAGTTGTTAGTTTCTCATCGCCACTGTTGTATTCTTGCTTAGTATCTGTTTTCTTTTTCTCCTCCCTCTGCTGGTCATATCACCCACCATTTATAGTGATGGGATGAATCCATTTACACTAAATAATGTTCAATCCAAATACTGAGCTTACTGTATATAGGCTAATAGGGCTCAACCTGATATACCGAGCTTACTGTATATAGACAAACAATGCTCAACCTAACATATTGGATTTATGGTATATCGGAAAATACAGCACAATCCAAAATATCAAGTTTACAGTATATAAATAAATAGTGCACAATCCAAAATATTGAGCTTACAGTGTATATGAAAATAGTGCTCAGCTCAAAATATCAGGTTTACAGTATCAAACAGTTAAAGATTTTTATCATGCAATGTTTGGAATATCCTCACTATCCAGATCAATATAAGACCTTGACATAAATTATCAAAGCATAACACAGGAAGGAAATAAGGAGAACATGATAATAATAATAATAATAATAATAATGATAATATAGATTTGCCCTAAATATTTAGCACCTGTGAGGAAGTTTTCAGAGAGGATCATTAATTTATGGATTGTATTTCTCAAGCAAACAACCAGTTATCTTGTGTTTCTGTTTTTGTGACCTTAGACCAAGAGCTTTCAATCAACTCGGCAACATGTAAAGCAGAAAGGAAAATATTATTTCATTATTCTTGTGAGTCATGCAATGAATGCCAAAATCAATCTCTCTGACTATGAATCATGTTTCCCCAAGTCAGAATAGGGAGTCAACAGATGAATATAGATGAAGATTGTTTGCAAAGATCACAATTGAGCTAATGTTAGTTCTCTGCTACTTTACGATGGGTGATGATCGTACAGCCCTCCATATTGTGTTCAATGAGGATGATCGTCCATCTCCTTTCTTTTCATTGCCATGAATTTGAAGAACATTTCTTGCCAGGAAGAATAACCTACAATCTATTTTTGTGTGTATCTTAACCTATTGTGTTTTCTTCTATATATAATACCCATGTACATCATAGAGTGGTTCAATGGATAGAAAAAAGTATGCACACTCATTATTACATATATGCTAGTCAACATATGAAAATCAACTAAATGTTCAAACTATTTTTCTAGTGTCATCAGATCACATGACTTTTTAACCCAATCATAGCCATGGATTCAAATCACCTCTGGTATCACCATCAGTCGCTCACACTAAATGACACTGTGGTATCTTTCCTAAATAGACTTATTTGAATTACCTATATTTCACTAATAGATTTAACTAATTCATTAAGTAACACTAAGATCAACTTGATCCTTTCTTGCAAGCTGTTATTTTAAATATGTTTTTAATTTTACTAGAAGAATGATAAATTTGTTCAAGTCAGTTTTGCATACTTCAAGAAAATGGAAATGCAGATTGAGCATTTTAGTTTCTGTAAACATCTAAGTGTTAAACAATTGGAAGACTAATTAGAAGTTATCATTTAACACGTGTTTCTTAATATTGCATGTTTAGCATACTACATTTGATCACACTGTTGCAAAATCAATTAGTATCAGTTAGAACAATACTCTTTCAGTTATTAACTCAAATATTGCCTGTCATAAAATAGCCAGGTGGCAAGGCTTGCAGTATATTAAGACTGCCCCCTCTCCAACAAAGAGGGTGTTCGATGTATGACATTAAACTGCATCAAGTGGTGAAACTCCAGTTCTGGTATCTAGGGAGAATGTAATCACCCTATTGTTCATAAGTTAACTAGATTGCCATAAGCCTAAACGAGAGCAGTGTTGTGATCTGGACAGTTTGAGTGCTTCTTTGGATTTTTAGTTTCCCTCTTCTTTTTTTCTACATTCTTGGGGATTATTTTCAGTGCTTCGACTATGATTGGTATTGATGTCACCTTAATTTTCAATAATTTTTTTAATGTCAAGATGTTTCTCAAGTTTTTGCTTGCTTTTATCATATTTACCAACTCCTCCGCTCGGGCAGGATATGACACAAGGTCAATTTTCTTAAGCGGAGTTTAACAGGTTTGAATTCAGAGTTTTCCTTCTCCTAGACTAGTTGCCTCACCAAGGCTGAAGAACCCAGTCTGTCCTATTTACCAATAGCTGGAGGGAGAATAACTGGATTCATACCTTTCCCAAGTGTATTAGTGGCATGTGAAATGCAATCATTCTCGTCCAGGATTTGAACTCGTGTCGCTGTATCCATTTCCTATGACAATAACCATTACACCACAGACACCTTCTTGCTTTTAACTCTCTGATCTGCTGAAACAGCTGAGTCTACTAACTGACACATTTGCTATATCTTGTTTATTACAACTCAGTCTGGTCTTCTCGCCAGGACTGGATAATTCAACATTATCTTCCAGTCCCAGAGGATTTTGAGGGTATCATTATTATCCCTTAACAAGTTTTTCACACCAGTTACAACTGGTAGTTTACAGTGAAAACAAAGTGACAGCAAGTCTCTTCAGGTGTGCAGGACTTGTAAGTATTCTAGCTGATCTCGGTAGTGAAGTGGTCTGATTAGTTCTAATTATACCTCACATCTCCAATTGTACCAGTCTCTTTCCCATGCTCATGGGAAAGGTTCCAAGGGCTCCATCTTTGACTTGTATAACTATCACCTTCATATCCCATAGCTTTTTCAGCTTTCAAGCAAGGTCCTTGTATTTATACAGTTTTTTTATTTTCCTTTTATCTTGTGATCTGCTCGAACAGTGGCTCCACTAGTTGATAAATTCTTATAAAAAATGTGACAAGATCATGTCTTCTGTGAAGCACTTGAGTAATTATTATCATTATTTATTCTATGCAAGTTTTTACATGAGGTATATCTGATAGCTTCACCAAATTCCAAGTGACAGCAAGTCTCCTCATATCTCCAGGAATCTTAAGTATTCTAGATCACAGCAGTATTCAGGTCTGGATCGTATCTAACATTCTTTGGATTTTCAAATCTTTCACTGGCCTAGTGGGTCGATTGTTCACCAATGGTCCGGGAGACCTGGGTTCAATCCCAGGTCGTGTCATACTAAAGACTTTAAAAATGGTACTTGACACCTCCTTGTTTAACATTCAGCAAATTAAGGTATGTATCAAGGATAAAGTGGAGCAATCTAGGGAAAGGAGTAGCACCCTCCCCTACACTTCAGTGTAGTAGCTATTGAAAAGGGAGCCTTCTGGTCGCCCTCGACTATGGCTGCCAACTTTATTTTACTTATTGGGATTGTTCTCAGAGCTCTGACTATGATTAGTACATCTTGTCATCTTCATGTTCCATAGTTTTTTCTGTTCCCTGACAAGGTTTAAGTATTAATCCAACTTTACAATTTTCTTAAATTTCATTATATGATTAGCTAGAACTTAATCGTATGTTTCAGTCATTTCCTTTATTTATTTTTTTTATAACTAAACTGTAACAGCTAAGTCACAAAATTACCAGTCAGCCATCAATTGAAACCTAAGTGGTTTTAGGAGAGAAAGCATTAAAAAATAGGGCTGAATTTTTTGCTAGTTAAAGATGTAATTTTGGGATTTAACTGTTCAGTGAAAAATTTAAAAGATTACTGAAATTATTTTTATCTTGATGGCAAACCTAAGTGTTATATATCATTAAAAACAAGAAAATTAATAAATATATTCCATTATAAATTCATTTAACCAGCTCTGCATAAATTTTTTTACATATGTTTATATATATTAATTAGACATGTATTTAAAGGATTATGTTTCTTGCAAAAAAAATAACACAAGAAACAAGTCCCTCAACACAAAAAGAAAAATGGAAAAAACAACCCCACTATAAGGGTGATAACTCACAGCCCTCTTCAACCACAAGACAACTACCCTCATGTGTGTCAATTTAAATTCCAACATTAAACCAGGAATAAAAGTAACAAGTGCATCCAATAAACTGTCTATTTACAGGTAAAAAAATATATAAAACATGCACATTATATTCACTTACAAAGAAAGAAAGTACATACTGTTAAAATTATTGCGCTTTAGCGTTCAGTCGAATGACCGAACTATTAACCCTAGACAGTAGTCTCCAAAAAAGACTTGGGCCAAAAACAACGAACAAAGCAGAGGTACAGACAGAAAGAAATAATAGAATTTGTTAGAATTTAAAAATAAAACAGTCTTACAGGTTAAAAAAAATCCTTTTAAAATTTGAAGTTTTCACAACAGTAGAAACTTCAGTTGAACAGCAGCAGCAGCAGCAATTGTAATTAAGAAAAAATGTATTGAGACAGATTTCAGCAAATTGTTTCTTAGAAAGTTCCTTTATGAAGAGTCTTGAAGGGGAGAACTCCAGCCAGCCTCATGTTCAACATACATAATTTTTGTGTTCATGGCATAGCAATTCCATGGTATAAAACTTGAAAGAATTTCCTCCGCTCAGCAATAATAAATATCTCCTTTTGAATAGGAGAATTAGCAACTGAATTTCAAACTCATTAAATTTCCTCAAGTCAGCAATCAAAAATATCTCCCTTCAACTAGAAGATTCAGCAATTAACAAAGGACACCAGATAGAACTCCATCAGGCCCCCCAGTCAGTCATCAGAAATCTTCCCATTCAGAAGAAAACCTCTTCACACCACATGGCTCTCAATGGTCAAGCATTGAGCTCCCCCTTGAGCGGTCTGCTGCCACCAAAGTCCTCTCCCAAAAAAGGCAGAGTTTTCTATTTCTCGCTTAAACGTCAAAAACGGTGTTAGTTCCAGTCACATCACTAATCTACTTCCTCCAGTGAAGACGAAAGAAGTCCCGTCAACACAAACCTCCATCATTAAAAAAAAATAATTTTGACAATATTAAGCAGTTCTTTTGGATTATCATTTTTAAGTCTATTTACAGACTTAAATGATATATATATATATATATATATATATATATATATATATATATATATATATATATATATATATATATATATATATATATAAAATACATTTTTTAATTTGAAAACAATTTTTCAGATGAAACAACATCACACAATATCACCCCGAAGATGGTTTAAAAAGCAATGAAACATAATATGTTGCCATATTATTCATATATAAATAAATACATCCTCAAAATACCTTGACTTTTTTTGGCATATTTTCATACCATGAAATTTTATTTCCATTTTCTTAATATATATATATATATGTATTGAGAAAATGGAAATACACACACACACACACACACACACACACACTGAGTGATTGAAAGGTAACTCCCTATTTTAAATTTCTAATTATTTAACTTTAATTTCTACAAGAAATGAACTATAATTATTTTAAATAGGGAGTTACTTTTCACCCTTTATATATATATATATATATATATATATATATATATATATATATATATATATATATATTTGTACATTAAAATAAAATTAATGAACAATTTTCATGGGTGGGTTGTTATGTACAAGCACCAAAAAATTAGCAGAAGCAACAGTTCAAGAAATGGAAGAGTGGAAAGAAATAGTAAATTTAGCAAGCAGATATTATTAGAAGCATGAATTGAAGCAAGTGCAATGTGAAGAAGAAAGGAGAAAGAGGCAGAATTAGCTAAAGTCGGAAAAGAGAAAACTCAACATGTAGTCACAGCAACCAACTAAGAAGAACCTTCTTTCCTTCCTCCTTCATTGAAAATCTTTATTCAAAGCCCCTGAAGCAAGCAATAGTAAAAAGGAAATCAAGATAAAAGGGTTAGGGGTTCGAGTAGTGCTAGTTACTTGCTACATTTTATTTGTGTGCAGAGAGGGGTTGTGTTGGGTTGAGTGGACATGGAGATAGGAGAGTCGAAGGGTCAGGAAGGGGGGCTGAACGGTTATTGGAGTGACGAATAACATTGGAGAGAAAGCAATTCATCGTCAAAGAAGCTAAAGGAGGGAGGTGGTAAATAAGAGGGGGGGTAAAAATTGGGAACTTTTTTGTTTTTTTTGCTTTCATGGAAAAGAGGAAGGAAGAGAAAAGGGAGAAAGAGAGAAAGGGTCTCTACTCCAACATGGAAAAAAGGGGTGGTAGAAATAACAAGAAATAAAAAATCAACATCATTGATAAGTGGAGCGATGTAGAAAGAAAAAAGTAACTACATAGTTTATTGATTTCTATTCTTTTTATACTAAGACAGGCACTGTATTAAAAGAGACTTTTAATATTATCGGCTGTTTTAAAAAATTTTATATGATTTGAGATGCTCAGGGTGTTTCAGAAAAATTTATATCATTTCATAATCTAATAACGTGACCAATTCTCCTTCAAATGATCTTCAATTTTCACAGTATGTGCAGAAACAACTCAAAATTCTATTTGATGTGTAAATATCTTTTCTATTCCAGTAAATGATATTTCTAAGTCAGAAAAGAAAAAAAATATAAAACATTAAAACAGAATTTCAAGCTTACTCAGGTCTCTTTAGATAAAACAAATGAACTGTTGTTCACTAGTTAATTGTTCTGGTTATCATTGTAGACAAGTGCTAAAAAAAAAAACCCTGCAGAAACACCTCTCTGTTGCACTAAAAGGGATAGAGTCAAGATAATTCCCTGATGTCTGAGGTATCCCTCCGAAAGAGAAGAAAATCAGCCACTGTTTCTGATATAAGATTCCCAGTTATATCATACCCCTACAAAATAAATAGCATCTCTCCATTGCACTAAAAGTGATAATATCAGGATAATTCCCTGATGTTTGATGCATCCCAAAAAGGAAATGCCAGTGGAGTTAGGTTATTTTGCCTCTGATCCCATATACTCATCGATTCTTCCATATTGCATTTTTTTCTTTCATTTCATTCAGATTTTTACACTGAATTTGTATATTATGTGAGGAAAAGAATTTTCAGTGGCTGGGAATTAGAGCAAATATTACCAACAAATTAGGTGTGTGTATATATATATATATATATATATATATATATATATATATATATATAAAATGTATGTATTTACCCAACTCTTTTACTTTGAGCAAGATGTAACTCAAGGTTAAGTTTTAAGCTAGTTTGAATTCAGAGTTTTCCTTCCTCTAAACTGGTAGCCATAACAAGGTTAAAGAGCCTAGTCTGGTCTACTATTTATCCATAGCTGGAGAGAGAATATTTGGATTCATGCCTTTCCAAAGGGTATTAAAGCTATATGAAATGCAAATAGCTTCATTCAGGAATTGAACTTAGGTCGTGGAGTTTATTTCCTACAATGATAACCATTATTTATTAGTAATTAATTATCTAGAAAGAAGAATCCATTAGAAAGAATATCTTTATAATTTTTTTCTCTCCATTATGTGATGGCTATCTGAAGAGGTTGGTTGCTCTTATCAAATGACCAGCTGAAATAAATGTATAATAGCCACATGATGATCAGTTGAGTCTTTTCTTCCAATTATATGAATTTGCTCTGTATAAAATTTTAAAATTCATATATCAATTATCATACATTGAACACTTCTGGAGATTTATAAGAATCCTCTTATATATTCTCATGTTGAATTATTCCCAACTCATCTTCCTTGGGTTTATATATGTATGTGCTTGTGTGTGTATATATATATATATATATATATGATAAAGATTTATTGTCAGAGATTGTACTATAGAAATATGTCATACAATTATATTGCAATAAAATAAATATAATTCAAATCCATGAGTGGCGTCAAATCCTACTGATAGGGCAGGTTTTCAGCAAGTATATAGTGATCATTTAAGAGAACACTTTGACAAATATTTTTGTAAATATTTGCCTTACAACTCAAAAGACTTTATTTTAATATATTTTTCTAATATTGCTATTTATCTAAAAAATGTTATATTGATTACAGATAATGTAGAAAAAACAAATAAAAATAAATCTTCTTTCATCTTTCTAGTTTTCTAATCTAAATTTGATTACCAATATTCCTGCCTTTAAGATAGGGTTTTATTTCCCTTGGTTACCAGCAGCAACAGCAGCAGAAGCAGCAGCAGAAAATCCCCCACCTACCCACGAGAAGCAACAGGATGGAGATATATTTCAAATTGTGAGGCAACAGAGGAGGAGGACGGAAAGAAAGCTACCTGCTTGGATATCTGAGTATGACTCATAGTGAAGAAAGGTCTGTGACAGGTAATAATGGTAGTGCCATTTAAACTCAAAGAATCCAGTCCTCTTCAGTTCAAAGCTGGCTCACCTCTAATCAGCAGTATATCCTTCGCCTACAACTAGAGAGAAGAATACAAACGCTTTTCTAAGAAAGTGTAATCCCTTGAGACAATTTCTCTGTCTCTGTTGCATATCTGACTTGACTGGCCGCCTGCTTGTTGCATCTTCCTTACAGACACAACTACAAGCAAAGGAGGAAGTAGTATTATTCTTTAAACGAATCCAAGGAGATGTTTTAGATATTCTTCAAAGTAATGCAACAAAAGCATTATCATCATCATCATCATTGGCAAAATCTGGAGAAAAACTAAAGTACCTCTTTACAAGAAAAAAAGTATTGTTTTTTAAAAGAATAATCTCAAGAATAATTTTTAAAATCCATGTTTCAAATACCACAAGGATCATATTGTTATGCCCAAATTATTATTATTATTTTAATCCTTTAAAATTTTTCACACCAGCTCAAACTGATGGTGTTTCACTGTAGTCTAAGTGACAGCAAGACTTCTCAGGTCTCTAGGACTCTTTTAAGTATTCTATTTTTAACAGTGCTGGGGTTTGGATGGTCTCAATTCTTCCTCTGATCTCCAGTTCCCCTAGTCTATTTTCCTGGCCTTTAGGAACCATTCCAAGTGTACCAACTACAATTGGTATTACAGTCACGTTTGTGTTCCACAGTTACTTTCAGTTCTCTGGCAAGATTCAAGTATTTGTTTGTGTTTTCACTTTCTTTTATTTTCACTTTATGGTCTGCTGGAATGGTAAAATTCACCAGATGAAAAGTTCTTTTTTTCTTGTTAATTAAAACTATATTTTTTTTCTGGTCGGGATTTATTTGATGATCTGTTTGTATTTCAAAGTCCCAGAGAATTCAATGCATCCTATTTTCAAGGAGAGCTTCTGGTTTGTGTATTTACCATTTGTTAGTCTGGAAAAATTTCACTTTCTGGCACAATTTCCAGTAGATCACCTTTCCCACCCAGTCAATGTTTGTCCACATATTCCTTTTTGCAAGTTTACTGCATTCACTTATTTTGAGTTTAATTGTTTCACCTCTTATTACTGGCTACACTTGCTATTCTTTTGCATGTTATCAATTTTTTCAATAATTCATACTTATAGCATTATGATGTGCTGCTACTATTAGAGATTCAGTTTCTCTCTTTAATTTGTCCATTCATAGCCATGTCCAGGTTATCTCATGTGCAATGTCCTTAATTTGATGTTAAAGGTTTTTATATAGTAATTTTTCTTCCCATTTCAAGGTTTTTTAAATTCTTATTATTCTGTTAACACAATTCCTAGTTGTTGTAACCAATCTCTTCTTGCTCTTATTTATATATTCTCCAAGTCTTTGTAATGCTCCACCCACACAGTCCACATCGCTAGCAAGTCCTCTTCCTCTTTTTTGTGTTACACAGAGTTTGTCAATGTCATCTCTTGGGTATAAGGCCTTATCACTTTTATTCTAATGCTTGCTTAAAGATTGTCTATACCAACCAAAAATAATAAATGTCAAATCACATCCAATTTATATTGATTAAAGGCAAAATAAATAAAAGAAGCACTCTATAATTAGCATTTAATTGTTATATCCCTTGAGAAATTTTAATGATCAGATCAATATGTACACTTACCTCTCACTCATCAAATTACAAATTATACAAGAAATTGTTTTATTCTCTTTAACGCTATCACACTAACAAAGAAACAAAAAAATATCTCATTACAACATGCCATTTTTGTCGCATAATCATTATTATTGGCAAAATATGGGAAAATTTCAGAGTCTATCTTAGCAAGAAAAAAAGAAGCTTTATTCTTTAAATGGGTTAACCAAGTATAATTTCTTCAGGCTATGTCAAAAGAACAGTGAGAATCTTATGTTTATATCAAAATTATCATTACTATTTTACTTGTGCAGACAAAAAATGACAACAATATTTAAATGATTATACAATTGCATTATACTATTAATATATCGAAATTATATCATTTTGTATTTTCTAGTTTACATCCAATATTTCTTGAATATGAAATTGAACTACTTTTAGAGGTGAGGCTCCATGTCTGAAGATTTGGGAAGTATGGGGTACCCTTTATTGCCATTACTCCCAAGACCACTCTGGTCTGGAGTGGTAATTCCTGTTAGGGCTCATTCTATGGATCAAATAGATCCTTTTGAAAATTATTTGTATTATATAGGAATACTTGATATTTTATAACCTTGTATATAAAACTTAAGAAACTACACAAAATTGTAAATATAAACATACAATGCACACAATTCCATAAAAGTTATGCATAAAATAACCCTAGCTAGGTTGACATGCCATCAAAATCTATCAATTAATCATAAACTTAAGTATTGGTTAGTTGATTTCTTTCTTTAATGGCATATCAATATTAATGGGTTATTTAATGCCAAAGCCATCCTTGTCAAAAGGCACTAAGTAAAAAAGTAAGGTTGGCAACAGTTGGCTCCCTTTTCAATAGCTACTACAACAAGGTGTAGGGGAGGGCACTACTCCTTTCCCTGGATTGCTCCACTTTACCCTTGATACATATCTTATATGGCTGAGTGTTAAGCAAGGAGGTATCAAGTACCCCCAGGTCTCCTGGACCATTGGCGAACACTCTACCCACTAGGCCACAGGGTGGGAGGAAGAGAGCTTCATACTTTTCTCAAGGGTAATTATCCAAAAGTGATAATTAAGCAAATCTAGTCTAACAGTTTAGGCACATAATATGACAATTATCTTAGAAAATGGACACAGCAACCAAAATTCAGAATAGGGTCAAAAGTGTTTGAGTATCACTTGGTACTAATGTCTTTGGGAAAGGCATGAATCCACCAATTCTCTCCCCACCCACCTATGAGCAAATAGTAGGGTTGACAGAGCTCTTTAGCCTTGGTATAGCAACCAGTCTAGGAGAAGGAAAATTGAATTTAAATCAACACTACCACTACTACACTAAAATATCGACATCCTAGCAGTGACAAAGAGGAGAGGTTGGGTAAATACATATAGTAAGTAGTGGGTGACCATAGTCGAGGCTGACCTGATGGCTCCCTTTTCATTAGCTACTACACTGAGGTGTAAAGGAGGGCACTACTCCTTTCCCTATTAAATCATATTTTATTTTTATAATGACTAGTCTTAGTGTTTTTTTGGCCGGTGGGGGCCTTTAATATTTTTTCTTTTTCATATTTTAACAGCATACACTATCAGATTACATTTGGTGTCATACCCAGGAGACCACTTATTGGGGTTGAGTGGAGTCTTATTCTTTTGCAGGTACACAGTCAGCTGTTTTCCACTAACATGGCTTAGTAGTTTTTGAAGAGTGAGGGCTCAATTAAATATCTTCCCACCACCAAGCAACTAATATAGGCAATATTTGGCAAAAAACCAGAAGAATGGAGAAGCCAGAGAGAATCAAACTTACTAATAATGGTCTGCTAGCCTAGCTCACTAAATAACTACCTCTTGCTAGACACCACTTGTGGGCTTCCTGCTTCTACTAAATGCAATATGACATCCTTATAGGCATACCCTGAGTGGGTGGTATAGAACATTTCATCTGACTTGCCTTTTTCCAGAGGACCATCTCCCCAACAAATACCTGCTTTGCAAAGCTGAGTCCATTACTTGGCACCTGAGGCACTCCAATAAAAAATGCTGATGGGATCAAGTATTTTTTGTGACAGGGGTGCATGAGTCGTGATTTGTGCATGGCTTTCCACATTAGAATGAGCTTGTGTTGAATCCCACCTAACAGAAAGGTTGGATAAATATAACCTCTTGCATGACACCCACTGAGAAATCATTGAAAATTGACTTGGAAAGTAGATGTTTATCTTTGTAATATTGACTGTTTCTTTGAATCATCTAAGGTCAAGCAAATATGAATCCATCTTTTCAATCTACAACATCAAACATAAAATATTTGTGGAGATATCAGCACCATGAATTATCTGAATATCTAGAATCAAACTGGAGCAACTCAATACATAGTAGTTTAGAATGAACTTGAACCTGCATTCTACATCATGGGAGCTTGCTATACCATGTAGCAAGACATAACCACTTGACCAAAAACTGACAGATAAACAAAGGTTTGAATCTCTCTAGTCCACTCTTTTTTTTTTTCAGCTATCCATCACCACCTGTGTTTTTGAATAGCTTCTACTCTGTACACCATTATGCAAATTGGAAACCTCCTCTTCATCTTACTTCTTCCAATGGAGAACTCACCCACTCTTTCTCTCACCCTCCTAACTGTGTATTTGATGAACAAAAACACAGTCAGTCTCTCTCTCTCTCTCTCTCTCTCTCTCTCTCCATTTAAAATCCTCTTTCTACCTGTGTATTTGGAGAACTCTCTACCCTCACTTTTTTTATCCTTCTGTGTATTAGATGAACACTCCTCTCTCTCTCTCTCTCTCTCTCACACCATTTAAAAACATCCTTCTATCTCTTTGCACCAGTGTATTTGGAATCCTCTCTCTCTCCAGTTTGATTAACTCACTTTCTAACTATATATTTTGAAATCTCTCTCTCTCTCTCCTCCTGTAGTTTAAGCTCAGTTTTCTTACTCTCTCAGTCATCCAATCATTCACTCTCTTTCCCCTCAACCACAGCATTCCCCCCCCCCCGAGCCATTCCTTTCAAAAGTTCATTCATTCTCTTGTAGTTCTTACCTCTCTCCTTCCTTCCTTCCTTCCTTCCTTCTTTCCCTCCCTCTCCCTATTTAGAATAAGATAAAAATTAAAATAAATCTGAAAAAAAAAAAAAAAAAAAAAAGGAAATTATTTTAAATTCAAGTCAGTCTCTGAATGATTTCCTCTTAAAATGCTGCAACCGACATTTCACTGATAATAAACTTGGTTAATCACTCAACTTTATCGCCTGCCACATTACCCTCACTCTCACAAATGCTATTTGCTAGTACATGGTTAAGGCAGGTAGACTAGAGGTGCTTTGTGGGGTCAGACACTGTGAGGGGAGGGTCACTTTAATAATCCACACTAAGTAGCAAAACTTTGAAAATAAAATAAATTTCTGAAGAAAAAAAAATCTATGCACACACACAGTTAGGAAGGAAGGAAAGATGTTTACAGTTTTAATCTTGAAGATATGCTCAACAAAAATTGATCTCTATTTAACCTTCTTATGTTTTCTTCAAAATCTTTTAGATGAGGAATTTCAAATAAAATTTTATGTTTAATTAATTTTCTAGTTCAAGCTGAAATCACAGTTTAGTCGCTCAGCAAATATAACCCACTTAAAAAATATTCAATTTTCATATACTGTGTTCAGTTCAACAATTGTAATTTAATTTCAAGAGTAAAATGAGACAGACACTGACTACCAGAGCGGAAATAAGACCCAGAAAAAAAAAATTAGAGCTGTGTGTACCAGGAATTGTTTTAGTTTTATGAAGATGTTAGAATAAAAAAGAAATTATAAAAAAAATTTTTTTTTTTTTTACAGTATTACTCAAAAATAAGTATGCTCCACCGACATTCTTTATGAAAAGTTAATTTTCTTCTAACTCAAAGATACCAGGATTTTATCATTTCTAGAGAAACATTATACAATCAAAATGGATATGATTAAGAATTACAGTATTGCTCTTAAACAAGTTCATCCCTAACATTTTTTTTAATAAAAGTTTATTTTCTTCTAAATCAAAGATATCAGGATTTTATTATTTCTAGTGGAACATTATACAATCAAAATCATCAAGGCATTTGTTTGTTTGTTTGGGTTTTATGGCATATCAACCTTTGTTGGTTATTTAATGCCAAATAAACAGTCCTATTTTAAACAGTTCAGTTTTGCATAAGTACACAATTTAATTGTTAAAAACATTTCTATTTCAAGCTATTCAGTTTAGTCAAACAGTTCTACTTCAAACAATTCAGTTTTACTGGAACCTCACCATCATATTGTTTAGTGTCATATCCAGGACACTCGTTGGGGGGAGGTCTTACCCCTCTGCAGAGATGCAGTTAGTGGATTCTACAACCCCAACCGACTGGGCAATCATCAAGGCGTGCTGGTAATATGTATATCCTTGACTCTCTCTGTCCATCGCTTTTGGCAGGGCCTCTAAATAGCACCAAGCATCACAAGGGAGATAAATCTTTTCTGAGAATAAAAAACCACAGATTACTAAGATTTTGATGATCCATACTTAGAAGGATGAGGTGTGCCTCTTGTCATAATAAAAAAAATGAAATTAAAAAAAAAGTGATAAAAAGTGCATTTTTTTTATACACATGCCAGCTAATATTCACCCTAAACAAGGCCTAATTGGCTACTAAGCAGCAATATCTCACAATGAGAAGTGAGTGGATTCTAGATCTGATGTAGGTAAAGAAGGGTCTATGCAGCTTGTGAAATGTTTTAAAAATTCAGATATTCTCAACAACTTCCTTCGCAGAATGAAAAAAAAATACTCTTCTTTCTATCATTCCAATTTATATACAGTCAATTTATATACAGTCAATAGTCAAGTTAAATATCAAATGATCCTATACAATCAAAAAGTTTGGGATTTCGGGATGTTAAAATACCAGCATCTAAACTCATACTAAATTTGACATTAATTATATATACCTATTCAGATTCATATTTTGCTTATTTTAAATAATTGCAGTTTTCCCAACCGTCTTATTTTTAAATAAAATAATTTTGAATTTGAATTTTAATGAACACATTTTCGTGTCATACAAGAATGAGGTAATTATTAACTTTTCAAACAACATTAACAAAAAGTAGATAAATCTATAGCTGTAACAGGACAGAGTGCTGCCTTGCCAGATACAGAGGAGACTCCACCTTTAATTCACTGAATGTTTCAGTATGGAAATTTCCTTGGATAACGCAGAATAATTTGCTATCCAACCACATTGTGTTTTTATCATCCAGAGAAACGAATCAAACATTAATCAGAGTTGCCACTTTAACAAATAAACAAATGCCACCGTACAATTAAATAAGGACAAAAAATCTGCACCCAGAATCAAAACATAGATTTGTAATAATAGTATTTAGAGTTTATTAAACAAAATGTCCTTCAACAATTTTTATATTCAATGCTCTTACATAAGTAAAATTCTATTGAAGACCATCAGGTATTTGCTTATTTTTTATCTTCTACTCAGACAGGATAGTACAAGGCAAACTTTATGGTGGTGATGTTTGTTTTCCTTCACAGTGACATATTTGGACAGCTTCCCCGCTTTCTTTACTCAGGGCTGTCTGCTGGTACAAGGTCAATAAAGCTCAGAACTCTGGGAATCTTTCCTATCTGAGCTTGATCTCGCCTGTCCTAAAAGCCCATTCAATCCCATTTCTCTTTCGGTTTAATTTATATATATTCATAACTTAGTCAGGGTTGATGTAGGGGTTTGACTTCAAAAGGCCATCAGCTCACAGTAAAAAATCCCCAGCACGGATCTCTGTAACCCTCTCTCACTAACCGTCTCTATCGTCCATCGCTCCAAGGAGGTCTTCAAGGATATATCCTGTATCGGCACAGAGCTCTTGTATATAGGTTCTAGCTGGTTGACCTGCTTTTGTTTGTCCATGTGAACAGGTTCACAGGAGTGTATCGCTTATGAATTCATCCTACCTTCTCAAACAGTGTCCCGCATGTCTAGTTCGTTTAACTTTGATAGTTTTCATGATGGGTGGTATGTGGTCATACAGCTGCTGTTTTGTGGGGTGTTGCCTCCAGGACTTGTTCAATATTGCTTGCAGCATTCTTGTGTAATTGCCGTCAAGCTTTTTCTCCATATGTTTAGTTAGCGTCCATGTAGTGCATCCATATAGCAGTATTGACATGACTGTTGGTTGGAAACTAAGAATATTTTATAGATTTTAGCTCAATAAGTTCAGTGTGCCCTATGAGATTTTCTGTAAAGTACTAAAATAGCCCACAAAGGAAAAATATTGCCGACTCCTGTTCTAGATTGTGGCATCAGCTATGGAAAGTTGAGAACACAGCAGTAGAGGTTGACTGAAATCTTTTAATATCATTCAAGTAAATACAAGAAAGAATGAGAAAAAAGAAAGCAAGAGGAAAAGAAGTTGGAAAAAAAGAAAAATCATTTCTTAAATACAAAAGAAACAACACTAAGTGACACAGAGAAAAAAGGTGACTAATTAAAACAAAATATTTAATTCACAGTAATATTCTAGTAAACTAAATATGACGAAAAACAAATTCAACTTATCGTAATTAAATCTATTTTATTAACATAAATCAAATACATTAAAATACTACTTTTTTAAATGAATTTATTTTTTTATATTTTCTGAGTTTTTTTCCTTGCCACAGGACAAAATTACCATTTTTTTTTTTACCTCCAAGCCTAACTTGGCATATCGTATGAATTCTATTCTATGACTCCCCCCCCCATAAATTTTTTTCTCTGCTAACTCATAATATTCATCATTTCCCAAACTATTCTACATTACAGTAGGAAGAAAGAAAGAAAAAGAAAAAATTCAAATCAATAATTACAAGAAACGAAATAAGGATAATAATGATTTATTTCTAGAGTCTAGGGAATGTGGAGTACTATTTCATTATCATTACTCTCAGGTCCACTCTGATCTGGAGTGGTAGTACCTATCAGAGTTTTATCTCTGAGCCAAATAGAACTGTTCAATCATTTACTCAGGATTATTATCATCATTAGTTATTTGAAACAATACAACTGTGTGTAAACAAATGATTAATATTAAATAGAATTATTAGTATTAGCAATACTTGAAATCATTTAACTGTGTGCAAACTTGAAAATAGTAACCTAAAAACTATTTGCTTTCATATATATATATATATATATATATATATATATATATATATATATATGCATGCATGCATGCATGCATGCGCGCGTGCGCACACACACAATTGGCCCATTAGTCTAGTGGGTAGAGTGTTGACCGGGAGACCTGGGTTCAATCCCAGCTTGAGTCATACCAAAGACTCAAAAAATGGTACTTGATGCCGCCTTGCTTAACACTCAGCATTATAAAATACAGATCACAGGTAAAGTGGAGCAATCCAGGAAAAGGAGTGGTGCCCTCACCTACATCTCAGTGTAGTAGCTAATGAAAAGGGAACCTTTGGGTCACCCCACCAACTACAGTTGCCAATTTTACTTATATATATATATATATATATATCTCACACACACACACACACATAAGATTTTGCATTATATAACTCATAAGGGTTGATGTGCCACAAAACAACCACCCAACTAACTAATGATTCATTTCCGAAATATTTAATACTAGACAACGCATGAACCAGTTGGGTTCCTACAGTAAAAGCAGTCAATGATACTGATACTTCAGTTTAGGAAAGGAGTGAAGCATTTTAGTTAGCATTTCATAATTAGCTCAGTCATAAGATTTTGAATTATTAAAAATTGATAAGTACTAGTCCAAAATGTCCCATTATTCTGCAGAGGAAACGATAGATATATATATATATATATATATATATATATATATATATATATATATATATATATATATCGTTTCCTCTGCAGAATAATGGGACATTTTGGACTATATATATATATATATATATATATATATATAATTTTATCCAAGTTTTGGACTATATATATATATATATATATATATATATATATAATTTTATCCAAGTCCACCATATGAGCAGTATGCAACACAAGGTCAATTTTTAAGTGGAGTTTTACAGGATTGAATTCAAAGTTTTCCTTCTCTTAGACTGGGCGCCATACTAAGTTTAATGACCCCAGTCTGCCCTCATATTTAGCAAGAGGTAGAATAGTTGGATTCATACCTTTCCCATGGGTATTATAAAGTGTGTGTATATATATATATATATATATATATATATATATATATATATATATATATATACACACACACGATTATGAAAAGAAATATATTCAAAGGATATATTTATTTATATATAGATAATATGCAACATTAAACATTCTTTTAACCCTCTTCAAAGCAATGTTATTATCCAATGTTGTCTTATCCAAAAATTATTTTCAATTGTGTGTGTGTGTGTGTGTGTGTGTGTGTGTGTGTGTAAGTGAGGATTTCTACCATACTATATAGTGGCACTACTTGGACTATAATGAAATGTTAGATGGGAACTACACAAGATTGCTAAATGCTGTTTTGAAAAATCCTGAAAAAAAAAAAAAAAAACACCCTACAAAACAGCAACTGTACGGCCCCTTACCTCCCATCTCACAAACCATCTAAGTAAGATGAACAAGACATGCTGGATACTGAAGGAGAAATAAGGAGAAACCTATAAGCAATATTCTTCAATGTAGTCCTACACACCAAGCAATAAAGAATTACATCCATCAACTCTGTGCAAACACTGGATGGCGACTAGAGGACAAACTAAGAGTGATGAATGATAGGGATGAATGGAGAGAGAGTCAAGAGACTGAGCTATAAGGACAACTAGATGGAGATTATATATATATATATATATATATATATATATATATATATATACATACACACACACACACTTACATTCACCATTCAGATATGTCTAAGTTTCAGTCATTTGCTTAGTTTTTTAAATTTGAAATATACACATATGCATATACACACAATATATATATATATATATATATATATATATATATATATATGGATGGAAATATAATCCTAAATTAACCGGTCTTTGTTTTTTTTCTTATATATATATATATTTCATTCACCATCCAAATATGAGTTTCAGTCATTGGTTTTGTTTTTTTAAATTAACAGTTACATTTTAATCCTCAAAAATATATATTGGCAAACTGGCCATAAGTCACTATCTTCTTCATAGCTGGAGGAGGAAAAGACTAAAGAAATATAATGGGTGGTTGAATTGTAGCAAATTGAAGAAGTGGTTATAAAAAGAAATATGAAGATAGCTCATATTTACTTTTATCTGGATGGTGAATATAAGTATTACATTTCTATATAACATTTTTTTGTACATAGCCACCAACATTACCTCAATGGGAAATTCCAGACAAGTACCAAGTAACATTCAGATTGAATATTGATATCACAAACTTATCATTCACTTGTAAATTAGTCTGGAAACTCCTTTATTTTTCTAAGTCAGAGCATTTTGAGTGTATAACTCTAATAAATGTCTTGTGATGAAATGCCTTTCTTGCTATGTTTTGTTTTTACATACATAATGAAAATCTTAGTAATATATATAGATTTAACATGAACTATTTAACACACCTGGGCAATGGGAGAGCAAAATGCATGCACTAATTTTCAACTCAATCTATAATATGGTTTACGCTACTTAGAGGATGTGAAAAAAATGTTTATATACACTTGTTTGAACTCAATCTTCTCTCCTGAAAAGTTTGATTACTATCTTATAATCTAATAATCTTACCAGATAATTAAAAATTACTGGGATTTATAGAGTGTATGATTATCTCCAACAACTATCAACTGTCTGGATGGTTTGAAATTTTATTTCAAGAGAGACAAATGTTTTAAAAATATATAAAACCCTAATAAGACCTCATATAGAATATTGTACTCAGGCCTGGGCTCCTGTGTCTTGACAAGGAAATTGGAGTGTAATATTGAGATTTATTTCAAGGAAGGTAAATATTCTTTTAAAAATATAAAACCCTAATAAGACCTCATATAGAATATTGTACTCAAAGCCTGAGCTCCAGTATTAAGACATGAAAATGTGTAATATTAAGATTGGAGGGCATACAAAGAAGAGTGTCAAAAATAATAAAAAGAGTAAAGGATTACAGTTACAGAGAGAGATTAGATAAATTAGGATCACTACTTTGCTAGAAAGAATAATGAGAGGTGATCTAACAGAAACTTTCAAAATAATTAATGAAATTGCTAATCATAGTAGACATACAGTATTTCTCCTCAAACTGGAAATTTTCTGTCAAGATAGATTTAAAATACCAAGTCAATTAACCCATTGTTTTTTTTGCCAGTAGAGTAATATATTTTTGAAAGAAACTGCTTAATCAGATTAAAAACAGCAATAGTGCAAAAGATTTTAAGATTAAATTAGATGATTTCAGAAAAAAATGTAAAAAGAAATTAAAAGGACATTTTTTGGGGAACTATTGAAACAATTACAAAATTTTATCTGTATATAGATATTGTATTAATAGTGTCTATGCGCTGCACAAAGATTCTTTTTTTCTTAAGTTTGATTTGAGAAGATAGTAAAAAGCAGAGACATAAAATAAAAAAATAAATCATACAATTTCTTTTTCTAAATCATTGATGGAAAGAAGGGAATAATTGTTCATATTGAAAGTCCAGCACATATTTTTATAAAAGATTTTTCTCTTTTTTCTAAACAAGGAAGAATTACTTTCGATTTGTTGAACAAATCTGAATAAATTCTTTGATTAATAATTATCAATTCATTGTATTTATTTGTTTTTGAAAGTGTCAGGATGTGAACATATGATATAATAGAATTCTTTAAAAGATTATCATTTTTCTAAAAAGCTATTCAGAAATGAAGATACAAAAGTATAAAAACTGAAGCTTTACTTTTTTAAATTTACATGAAGACACAAGCAGAGCTGAGCAATTTATATAATAAAAGGATGATATCTGGACATTTAGATTACTGTCTAGTCAAATTAGTACCATTTTTTTAAAAGGATGATATCTGGACATTTAGATTACTGTCTAGACAAATCAGTACCATTTTTTTAAAACCAGTTTAATATATCTCATTAAATGTAGTAAATGAGAGAGTTAAGCAAGGTATAAGTATTGGTACCTTATAGCATCTGAAAAAAACATTAGCACTGAAATTGTAGGGATACAATAAATAGTTATTTCCCTAGGAGAATTGGCAGGTCCATTAAGGTTTAAGTTGTCATAATGTAGAGCATCACATGAGAGTCACAGAAACCCATTCCTAACTATTTTTGGGTCTCTGTGATGAACAGTAGAAATCTTGTCTATGTCCCTGCCAAAGACCAGTAAATTCACATGGCTATATTATCCACACTAACCCTTTTTCCATTTTGTATCCCTTCCATCAACTGCTTGTTCTCAGAACAATGTGTATAATTCTAACACAGCACATTCTTGTGTATTCTTTGTTTGAATACTACTTGTGTGTCTATTATGTATACAAAAGGCTAAATGTTCTTGTGTGTCTATATGTTCAGTGTTAGTATATCATGGATATACTAATGCTGACATTGGTCCGTGGGGAGTGGGGAATAAACTAAATGTCTTCTGACCACCAAGAACTTACTACTAAAATAAAGAAAATCTTTTTCAAATGTATTTTCATCATAACATTTTTTTTTTTTTAATGCAAATATAATGCTAAATTCAAGCAGTCCCTTACCTTTACCAAACATTGAATTTTGATAGGAAAATCATAGAAACGTACCTAAAAAAGAAAAAAATAAAGAAAATACTGTAGAAAAATGTTAAAGAAAAAATATAATGAATTCATTAGAATAATATTCACCAAGTTGGCATGGCATCGAAAAAACAAAAAAAAGTTTGTTTAAAACTCAAGATCAGATATATTCACTGGATAAAAAAATTAGTTCAGTTTTTTGTTTTTGTTCTTATTTAAAATCATTTAATTAAAAAATAAGATTATAAAAGCTACTATCATGACATTTTGGTAAAATAGTTTAAGTAAAAATCTGAAAACCAAGTGAAACATCATAAAATTAATTATGACAAACCCTCCAGAAGAGTCCAGACATGGGTACTTAAATGCTTTTATTTGATTCATTCATTGATTTTAATGGCATTTCAAAATGTCTGAAGTTATTTTATTGCTTGAAATTAGAGAATTCTATACATTGTTCATATTTTTATTTTTAGCTTTGTTTCTTAAAGCTTTTTTCATACACTTATCAATCAAAGTCAGTTGATTGGCCACTGAAGTTTTCTGGCATATCAACCCTTTTGGGCTACTCAATGCCAAATCCTATATATATATATATATATATATATATGCTATTTATATGACTTGTAATTGAATAGTTTTGGGGTAACATTTTTAAATGAGTCATTTGTGTAGTAAACAATTCAATGTATTCAAGTATTAGTATTTAACACTAATAATTCTATTTCACATTAATCATTTTTTTGCACTAAGTAAAATGGTTCCAAGTATTACTATGTAATACTAACAACTCAATTTAACATCGGGGGTGTCCTCGTGGTGTAATGGTTAAAGCGATGGAGTGCGGAATTGTAGAATGCGAGTTCGTACTCCAGTCGCGTTATTACATTCACTTTCGGGCAAATACCCTTGGGAAAGGTATGAACCCCCTTATCCTCCCAGCTATGGGTTAAATAGTACCACTACTGTTCTTCTAGGAGAATGGGTTTGGCATTAAATAACCTAAAAAGAGTTGATATGCCATTAAACAAAGAAACCAAACCAAACCAATCAATTTAACATCAGCCAATTGTTCGCACATAGTTGATTGGCTAAACAGTTCCATTTAACCTATAGATGGAACCCTAATAGGTACTAGCATTCCGGATCAGAGTGGATCACATTTTTAAAGAGTCATAACAATTGTTGCCAAGAGAAATTTGTAGACAGTTTATTCAATTTTTTTTTCTCCCCAGAATTCTTTTTGAATACTTAAAATCTTTTCTTATGATTACTCAACAAAGTTCATAAATGAGCGAAACATTATACCAAATAAATTCAATTTTTAAAGTATATATATTTAACCTTTACTAAATAATATGAATGAAACTATTTTCAAATATACAGGTGAATAAATGATTTAATATTTAAAAGCATAAGGGTGGAGGAGAAGTTAAACTAATTTCCTCCATATTTGATTGAAATAACATCTTGAAGAGAGCTGAAACCTAAGAAGGTAGACTCCCCTGAAGCCATATTGGGCAAGATGGATGACTGAGAAAGTTGTCATCTTTCTATTTGCAGAAAGATCAAAGAGATGAAAGCTTGAGGTGCATCAGGGGTGAAGGGAGTTGATATGATTGCGGTACTGACAGAATCAAGTGTAGTAAGTAAGAAAAGAGAGAAAGTGACTCATCTCTTAAAGATGAAACCAAAAATCATTGTAAAAAAATGGCACCTTTTATCATGGCTTCCCATCAGTTTAGGGTGATGGAAATTTTATACTTTAATGGAAAATATTTCTGTCATTTGATATATTCTTTGCTTAAATACCACAGAGGAAATGCATTTTGGTAAATGAAAAATTAATTAATCCTATTAAACACAATATCCTGGTGAAAATATACTACTTATATGGAGAGAAAGGGAAGGAAGGAACAGTGGATAAAGAAGGAATGAGTAATAGAGCAGAAGAGAATTATTGAGAGAGGGGGAAACAAGAAGTGACAAAGTGTGAGTAGGTAGGAAGGAGTGACTGAGAGAAAAAGGTGGAAGGAAAAAGTGGTTGAGAGTGATAGGAGAAAGGAGGAAGGGACAGTGTGAGAAGGGGAAGAGAGAGTGATGGTGTAGGAAGTGATTGAGAAAGATGGAGGAAAGTAATGACTGAGAGAGAGAGAAAGGGGAAAAAGAAGGAGTGAGTGTAAGAAATCGAGGGAAGGAGGAAGTGATAAGAGAGAGTTAGGAGAAAGGAAGAAGTGTTAGTGTGAGAGAAGAAAACGAGAGTAATGGAGTAGGAGTGATTGAGATAGAGAAAAAGGGTGTGACTGGGAAAGACAGCAGGAAAGGAGGGAGTGACAGAGAGATAGGAGTGATTGACAGAGATAGGTAGAAGGAGGGGATTGAGAAGGATAGGGAGAAGGAAGGAAGGAGTGACTGACAGAGACAGGGAAAAGGAAGAAGTGACAGAGAGAGAGAGAGAGAGACAGGGAAAAGGAAAGAAGTGACTGAGAGGGACAGGGAAAAGGAAAGAGTGACTGAGAGAGGGACAGGGAGAAGGAAGGAGTGACTGAGAGAGAGACAGGGAAAAGGAAAGAAGTGACTGAGAGAGAGACAGGGAAAAGGAAAGAAGTGACTGAGAGAGAGACAGGGAAAAGGAAAGAGTGACTGAGAGAGAGACAGGGAAAAGGAAAGAAGTGACAGAGAGAGACAGGGAAAAGGAAAGAGTGACTGAGAGAGAGACAGGGAGAAGGAAAGAGTGATGGAGAGAGAGAGAGACAGGGAGAAGGAAAGAGTGATGGAGAGAGAGAGACAGGGAGAAGGAAAGAGTGATGGAGAGAGAGACAGGGAGAAAGATGGAGTGATTGAATCTATAGTCATTTTGTTAGTTATCTATACCTGCACATACACCTTTTCTATCAAAAATCAGTATCACATCTGACTCATCTCTATTCCAGCAGAGCTGAAATCAGTTAAACTTTCTCATATACAGACAATATTGGGAAGGTAGAAATTGGGAATGATGAGGGTAGAGGAAGAAGGTACAAGTCTAAAGAGAGAAAGCTAATTATTAAACTAGAGAAAAGCATACAACCAGGAAATAACTATATATATATATATATATATATATATATATATATATATATATATACACACACACACACACATATATACCAGCCCAGTCGTCTATTGCTGTAAGATATGCTGACTGCATCTCGGCAGAGAGGCAAGACCCCCACCTCCAATAAGTGTCCTGTATATGACACTAAACCATTTGATTGTGTGGCTCCAACCCTGGACCGTTAGAGAATGTAGAGTACTCTCCAATTAATAAAACTTTTAAGTCCACTCTGATCTTGGGTGGTTGTATCTGTTAAGGTTCTATCTATGGGTCAAATAAAACTGTTTAATAATTTACTATACTTGAAAATATTTAAATGTATGCAAACAAATAAGCTCAGATTTGTTTAAAAATCTTACACAAACTCTTAGTTTACAAATCATACATTTGATATATATGTATAAACAGGATTTGGCATTAAATAACCTACCATGGTTGATATGCCATAAAACCCAACCAAAACAAATCTTATATATTTAATATATACATATATAAATAGGATTTGGCATTAAATAACTTATAATGGTTGATATCCCATAAAACCCAACCAAACCAAAGCATATATATTTAATATATATATATATAAACAGGATTTGGCATTAAATAAATGGTGGATATACCACAAGGTCAATTTTTTTTAAAGCAGAGTTTAACAGGTTTGAATTCAGAATTTTCCTTCTCCCAGACTAGTTGCAATACCAAAATTATAGAGCTCAGTCTGCCATAGCTGGAAGGAGAATAGTTGGATTAATACCTTTCCCATGAGTGATATGTGAAATGCAAACAGTGTTATCCAAGATTTAAACTTCAGTCACTGAATCCATTTCCAACAACAGTAACCATTACACTATGGGCGCCACTATGTATATGTATACATACAAATAACATGCTATGTAAAAATAAGTGCCAACAGCACAGATTACCTTGATTCTCAATTCATTATTACTCTTAAAAGATCTTTTGATGGCATCCATCATCTATAGTTTTCTAATAAATAATGTCTAATAATATCTGTTTTGCTTGCATAATGTTTTACTAGATATAAAATCCTAGAATCTTTATTTACAAAAAAATTAAATTTTGATAAAAATCGAGCAATACCATATTTATAAAGCTTTGTCTGGTACAAGGTCACTTATTTATGGACAATACTGTATATAAAGAGGAAAAGGAATAGAAAGGAAAGAAAGACAAAGAAACAAATTTCCTGAGTGGATACCAAGATACTGAGTGATAGATTGAAATGATAAAAATTGAAAGACAAAAATTACAAGACCATAAAATTCTTTACAGAGAGGTTTGGTGTGGTTTCTTTGTTTTAATGGTGTATCAACCTTTGTGGATAATTTAATGCTACCCATAGCTGAGGAAGGGATAAAAGTGTTCATAATTTTCCCAAGAGTATTAGTCCGAAAGTGAAAATATTAGCATAACTGGAGTTTGAACTCATTCACTATCATGTCCAAGTCTATAGCCATGATAGAGCAAGGATTTCTTTCCATCATGCAGACTTCTCTATGGAGGGAAAGAGAAAAAAAAAAAAAAAAAAAAAAAAAAAAAGAGAGAGAGAATCCAGTAGAAAATATCTCAGCATTACTTTTTCTTATATGAAACTAATTCATGTTTGCATAACAGTGAGATATTTAACATAAATGAACAATAAAGACAAAGGGATAAGGGAGAAAATGAGAAGATACAGGAAAAGTGTGAGAGAAATGCATCATCATTATCAAGGAGTGCCAATAGCAGATTCCCTTCACTCTCTCATGACATATGTTTCTATTGGCAAATCTTCCAGATGGCATCTAGTGTTTGCACAGACCTGGTTAATCTAAGTCTTTACTGATTAGCCAGCACTGGTGGGTCTATGTGTACGAGTCCATAGATGAACGTTGCTTTTAAGTTCGTCCTTACTTCTCCAATAGTATCCAGCATGTCCTTCTTAGATGGTTCGTGTGATTAGTACTAAGTGGACATACAACTGCTATTTTATAGGGTGCTGCTTGCAGGATTTGTTGAAAATAGTACACAACATCCTAAGTAATTCCTATCTAGCTTTTTCTACAAGTATTTGTCAAAGTCCAAGAGGTGCAATCATACAGTAGTACAGACACAGCTACATCCTGCAAGAATTCCTACTTTATTTCAAAGAAATCAGATTTCTATATGATTGATAACCTATGCGTACACTATTGCTTTCAGTAGATGAGATATTGCTTCTAAGGTATTTGAACTACTCTACTAATTTCAGAGGCTTGTCATTTAATGAGAAAATGGTACCATGTAGATTAAAAGTAGAACACTGAAATAATGGATAATCTTAGTTGTTAACATTAATGAAATCTCCACAGGTCTGGCTAGTTTTACTATTTGATATCGTCCTCATCAGAAACTAGCCTGTATTTAACTCTAGAATTTAAAAATCCTAACAATAGCTTCAAGTGTTTCAGAGAAAAACAAGTTCTATGAAAATCAAATGGTCAAATGATTGCACAAGGCATGTAGATATGAAAAAAGAACACTTTAAACCATATATATATATATATATATATATATATATATATATACACACACAAAATATGGGAGAGGTCCTAGTGCTTTGTGAAGACCTTCACCTCCTGTGATATCTGCTAACACAAGTGGATAACAAACTGACAGGAAAACATACTAACAGTCCTAAAGATTTTTTTTTCTGATTTTTAAAGAAAAATCCCAAAACCAGGATTAAGAAGAAGTAAAGTTTTAAAATTTCTATTCCACTAGAAATTTATCTGCATCTTCTGATTCAAACCTTTTCCAGCAGCTGGTTACCTTATCCATCCTATAAGGAGTCTCATTAGCCACTGGCTGAACTGCAGTCCAAGCAGAATGTCTATATAGGTTATCAAAGTGTTGATCTTCAGAATCAGTGTAGTATCTGCATGTTCTGCTTTGTATCTGAGTACTTGTAAAAATGCACTTAGTGTAACTTACCATAGAAGGAAATGGAATCAGAGGCCTAATCCTGGATTAGGCTGTTTACTTTTCATTCTGCACCAATGTCCTTTGGAAAACTGGAAACCCATCTCTTCTTCCTCAACCTATAGATAAATAGCAGGACAGACTCGGATTTTTAGCCTTGGCAAAGCAACCAATCTGTGCAGAAGGAAAACTCTGAATTCAAATCAGCAATATTGCACTTAAAAATTGACCTTGTGTAGTATCCTGTCCATGGACGAAGAGTTAAGTAAATAGATACTTTGTAAAAAGCAGTACATAGAAAAACATACATTTCAAACTCTCCCCAATGGGCAAGACATGAGGCAAGTTCCATTTTTAAGCAGAGACTGCTGATGTAAAATCAGTTTTTCTTCTACAGTGGTTTAGCCTAAGAAAGACTAAAGAACAAAGACTGACCTACGATTTACTCAGAGATGGAGAAATAACAAATGTATTCATGCTTTTCATAAGAGCAGTAGCAACAAATGAGATGTATTAAATCAGGTTTTGAACTTTAGTTATGAATTCCATTTACGATGATGATAACTGCTATGCTAAGTGGTTATATATATATATATATATAAGTAAAGTAGGCGGCTGTAGTTGAGGGTGACCCAAAGGCTCCCTTTTCAATAGCTACTACACCAAGGTGTAGGGAGGGGCACTACTCCTTTCCCTGGATTGCTCCATTTTACCCTTGATACTTACCTTATAATGATGAATGTTAAGCAAGGTGGCATCAAGTACCATTTTTTGAGTCTTTGGTATGACTCCACCAGGGATTAAACACCAGTCTCCCGGACCACAGGCAAACACTCTACTCATTAGGCCAATGGCCCAGTAAAGTTACTATATTTTGCATTTTTAAACATCCATCGTTGATTTAACATCACTAATATCACCCCTCATGGTCCTGATGATGGTTCAGTAGAACCAAAACGCTATAGTGTTGACCTCTTAATAAATCTCTCCTTCCACTTGGATTACCTTGTTATCAATTTTTATATATATATATATATATATATATATATATATATATATATATATATATATATATATGTGTGTGTGTGTGTGTGTGTGTGTGTGTGTGTGTGTGTGTGCATGCATGCATACTTTTAGATTAGCCTAAAATAAGGAAAAATAATGCTAGGACTTATCATCCTATTTTGTGCAATTATTTTTTTGTTTTTGTTTTTATTGAGTCAAACAAAATATGTGACCATAATACACAACAAATGTGCTAAGGTTGTGTGTAAGCATATTTGAAATGACTGATATATATAAATTTTCGCTCTTAAAAAAACTAAAACAAGTCAACTGAATTAAGCTGGGTTTTCTTCAAAGCAATTTGCAAAGAAGCCATTGCACTTCACATGTGGCAGACTGACCTAAATTTAGGTTATTTTAATGGTTTTCATGTTACTCAGTTTTTTGGGGGTGTTTTTTTTTGTTTTTTTGTTTTTTTTGAGGGGATGTTAACATGTCCTCTGGAGTAGTGAGTCATGATTTGAAGTGACTCCTTTTGGCAAGGATAAATAAAAGCATTGGAGGGTCCACAGGGGTGAATTTAATAGTTTGCATTTAGAAATCCTTTAACAACAGAACAAAAATCACTAAATCATATAGACAAGTTGTCAGATATCGTATAGCTAGTAAAATGCCTGATTAGGTAGGATGGCCACTAGTGATGTTTTGTTCAATTATGACCCGTTCAAAAAATGCAGGTCATTTAAATGAATTAACCATCTGGTTGTAAGGAAGTGTTTTAGATAACAACTTGTTTTTCTATATAAAATCACATTAAGAAGTTACACCAAGGCATCAAAACTTGTTTCAAGGATCTTCTAAACTTGAAAATTCCAAAATTATTTTCTAAGTCGAGAAGTACTTTGAATATAGAACATGGTAATTGGCAGCTCAAACATACAAAACTACAATCCAATATGACCTAAAATGATTTCTTCAATGCCTAGTAAAAATATACTCCAGAGTAACAATAATAATTCAAGAATTAAAAATCAATTATCATCATCAATCAAGGCAATCCAATAACATGAATTCCATTGACTCTCTTTCACCATCCATCCCTACTGACCAACACACTTAGTAAGTCCTCTTGACTGTATCTAGTGTCTGCACTGAGCTAATAAATCCAAGTTTTTGCTGGTCGGATAATACTGGCATGTCTATGTGTAGGAATCCATAGGAGAACATCACTTTCATTTTTCCTTCTCCAGCAGGGCCCAGCATACCTGATCTGTATTTACCAACCCCTCTACATGAGCAGAATGTGACACAAGGTCATATTTAAAGTGGAGTTCAACAGATTTGAATTCAGAGGTTTTCTTCTCCTAGACTGGTAGCCATACCAAGATTAAAGAAATCAGTCTGCCCTACTATTTGCCCATAGCTCGAAGAAGAATAGGTGGATTCATACCTTTCCCAAGCAATCAGCTTTATACAGGATTTGAACCTGTGTCTCCATGTCCATTCCCTACAATGATAACCAGCATGTCTTGTTCATGTAACATGGAAGGTTTGTAAGATGGGTGGTATGTGGCTATACAGCTGCTGTATTGACAGGTTCTACTTCCAGAACTTGTTCAAAACAACACATAGCATCCTTGTGTAGTTCCCATCTAGCTTTTTCTCTGAGCATCTTCTTTAAGTCTAAGTGGTGCAACCATGTAGTAATACTAACATGGATACAACTTGGAAGAATCATGTAAACTCCATTAAACACTGGTTAATTAATCATCTTATAATGCAATATTCAATTAATTTATCTAGAGATGAATGAAAATTAAATTGGTTTAGTTTGGTTTTATGGCATATCACTCATTGTAAGTTATTTAACACCAAATCCAGTTTTTATATATATATATATATATGATTTGTAAACAAAAGTCAACTAAGATAAATGGTTCTAAGTATTATGTATCACTAACAATTCAATTAAACATCAGTCATTTGTTTACCCACAGTTAAATGATCAAACAGTTCTATTTCTAACAATTCCATTTAACATAAGTCATTTGTTTGCACTGAATTCAAATGTCAAACAATTCTATTTGACCCATAGATAGGACCCTATCAAGTGCTACCAGAGTGGACCAGGTAGCAAAGGCAATTAAGGAGTACTCCACTTTCCCAAAAGCTCTAGCATTACTGGAGCCTCACCATTAGATTGTTTAGTGTCATATCCAGGACACTCATTGGTGGGGTCTTAACTCTCTTCAGAGATGCAGTTGGTGTATTCTACAGTCCCAGCTGACTGGGTTGTACAAAGTTTGAAAAGACCTATTACAGAATGTTGTCTTCAAAGGCAAGTAGAAAAAATTAAATCCAGAAGGTCTGTTTGACTACCACAGTGGAACAGTTGTGACACAATAAGATCTTCTGTCTGTGGATGCACATATTTAGGTGCAAGCATGTCTCTATGAGTATGTATGTATATGCATGTGGTAAAGTGTATCTGTAAGGATGTGAGTGGGCATAGGTAGCATATATGTACATGGATGTGTGTGTACAGTAGTATCAAAAGAATAGCTAAGTTAGGAAGTCAGATTTTAATAGATGAGGAACTAGAAAGAGAGGGATTTCTTGATGAGGATGAAAGGGTTAGTTTTTTAATGTCTATCATAAACAGAAGGCATTAATACAGTTAAAGGTCAGTAGCTGAAGATATCATTTTCTAAAATTCTTTAATTATGGAAGGTTCATCCAAGAGTGGAGGGTTCTTTACTAGAAACAAAGGCTGCATATATTCAATGAGCCAATCAGGAGCCCTGATCATTGTTCGTTGTGCTACTGGGCACCCATAGGTCTCCCTCTCACTCAATCTGCTATTGTTGGTCCATGAGAGAATATAGAAAAGAGAGTTCAAAGCTGACTGTTGGACAGAATGGAATAAGAAGCTTTGTCTAACATCAGTGCCCAAGTTCATTTCAAACAATTAAGTTTAGCATAAGTACACTGTTTAAATTTCAAACAGTTCTATTAGACCCTTAGATAGGACTCTCTCAGGTGCAACCACTTCAAGCCAGAGTGGACCTGGGAGTGATGACTAAGGGGTTCTCCACATTTCTCAAAGCTCCAGCATTGAAAAGTTGTTGAAAACTGTCAGAGATGAATAATTTTTTTTTTTTTCTAAATATGGTACTCTGTAAACAGGTAACAGACATCTTGCCTAAATGGCTTTGTTTTTTGAATAAAATGAAAACTTCTTCCATGCTAAAAATACAAATATCACAAGCAATTATATTTATTTAAATACAAGAACAATTACAAAAAATTTGATTAATAAGATATTCTAGTAAACCATTGTTAATGAGTTTGATTCTCACTATACGCTTCATACTTCTATCAAGTTCTGTTGGGAGGGTGTAGAATACACAGACTGGATCCCCAGCAGAGGGGTAAAAACTACCTCCTCGCAAAAAAAAAAAAAAAAAAAAAAAAAAAAAAGGGACATCCTGAGTATGACACTAAACTGTATCTGATGATGAAGCTCTAGTCCTGGAAATCTGAGGAATGTAGAGTATCCCTTCATTGCCATTACTTCCAGGTCCACTCTGACCTGGAGTGGTAGTATCAGTTAGGGCCCCATTAAATCTATCAGTCAAATAGATTTGTTAAAAATTATTTGTATTCCCATGGACTATGTACAAAAAAAAACCTTAAAAAAACTATAGAAAATATGTAAATATAAACATACAATGAAAGCAATTCCTTAACCTCAAGGCATAAAATAAGCCAAGACCGGCTGACATGCTTTTAAAATCAATCAATCAATCAATCATACTTCTATCCTTGTACCAAACCAAGCTAAGCTTAGTAAATGACTGCTAGTGAATTGGTTGGTTTTATGACATCAATGCTAGATAGAGAAATAAGGAAGTGGGGTTCATGCCTTTCCAATGGTATTAGTTTGAAGGTGAGCAAAATAATTGAAATTTGAATTCACTATGATATTCAGTTCAACATATTAGCCACTGCAAAATTAGAACTCTGCCTCTTATATACATATGAAAGATTTCTAAGTTTTTAATGTACCATATAGAATATGTAATTTCAGCCCATATATATATATATATATATATATATATTTACATGAATAAATATAATTGCTCTTCTTACGAGTTCAAAATCAATCCAGGGTAATCCACCCCAACAGTTGACATTAACTTTGCAATTATCGATTTACATAAATATGTACAATTCTAAGGATGATTACAATGTCAAGAGATCAGCAAATCTAATTAAAGTTAATTATTCTCTGAAGGATTTCTTGGAACTGGAAAATCAGACTGATTCCAAATACTCAAGTCTTTAACGTACCACACTTGACATTTCAACAGGAATCAAGAGACAATTGCATCCAGACGGCAGCCTTGTAGCTGCAAAGGTTAACTTGAGACCATTTCTGAATCGGATCAGTAAATGGTGATACTATCATTTATTGATTATCTCTAAAAGGATGGCTACAAGTTAACTTTGTAAATAACGATTACTTTGTACAAATATTGTTGCTACAGGTCTGTTTTTATCAGTGTGTCTGGTTAGATATAACACTCCTCAAATTGAATACATTGGCTAATTCAGCAATTGGCACAAAAGTTCCAAAGAAATGCATGAATCCACTTCTCCTTTTGCTCTATCAACAAGACACCTTGCCAAAAACTCATTACTTGTATGCTACAATGATTGACAGAGAGCAGACTACTTTCCAATAGTTTACTTAAATGTTTCGACAGCAGTAACATTCAAGACTGCTATGAAAAATGAAATTGTTCCAGAAGGGCTGATAAAACTTACATCCACAGGAGTGTCCCCTTCACTGAATGGGGAAGTGAAGCTTCTGAGAGGAAGTTTTCCTTCAAATCATTCTAAGTCTGCACTGAAGTGAATTCAACATTTCTGCTGGTTGGATTATTTCATGTCAAACTCATTTTAACAATTACAATATCCAGTTATATACAATGCAAAAATGTATCTTTACAATCATTTTAAACAGCTAAACACTTCATACTTAGTTGTAATACCAATGTTTTAAAAGCCAATGTATTAATAAAGTTCAGAATCATTTTAAACAGGTAAGCACCTCATACTTAGTTATAATATCAATGTTTTAAGAGCCAATGTATCAATGTAATTCAGAATCCTTTCAGCCTTTTCACTATTATGCCATGGGGACTTTACAACAGGGGATATAGCAGTCTAAATTAACAAATGTACTTCATCTTGTAAATAAAATGTAACAAGTTAAGAGCATTAAGGATTTATAGATTACTCATTGTCGATAGCCATACCCTGATCCCTTTTCAAGATCAAATGGTACATTGGTCAATATGAAACCAGGATGTTGGTTTGAATAAGGTAAATACCTTAAAGGAGCTTGAGAAAAAAAATCATTTTCATGAATCATTTAATAAATACTTAATTCCTTGTCAAGTGACACAAAGCACAGTCAGTAGATTAAAAAATACCAAATAAAAAAAAAGGGGAAAGAAAAGCCTAACAGAATTAATGCTGTCATCCAAATAAAGATTTAACAACCAATCAGATAAGAAACACTTTGTTCAGGTATATCCAGGTGTGGGGCAGTAAGAAACATTATCAGAAAGGGGTTACTATAACCAAATTTGTCCCCCTTCCTTTGTCTCCTAAAGATAATGGTTGGTTTGGTTTCTTTGTTAAATTTGCATATCGACCTTTTCTAGGTTATTTAATGTCAAAGCCATCCTTTAGAAAGACTGCAGTAGTACTATTTTACTGATAGCTGGTGGGAGTATAAGGGGGTACATAACTTTCCCAAGGGTATTAGTCCAAAGGTGAACATAATAGTGCAATTGGGGTTTGAACTCACAATGATGCCACAGTCGAGAGCATGTTAGCCACAAAGCCACAGGGACTCCTCACAAAAATAATGAAGTATACACACACATACATGCTGAATTACCCTGTTATTTTGTTTTATTTTATTATCTAGAAATACAAGTGATATAGTGAGAAGTTTAGACAGAGATCATGATTCTCATCAAGGCATGCTGACAGCATGGATTCTCTTGACTTTTGCCAGTCATCTCTATCTATCATTGCTCTTGGCAAGCCTACAAGACAGCATCCAGTGTCCATTCAGACCTGATTAATATATGTTTTTGGTACTTGGTCAACACTGGTGCATCCATGTATAGGAATCCATAGGAGAACATTGAACAGTTTGTATTTACTTCTCTGGCAGTGCCAAGCATGTCTTGCTCGTCTTAATTGGATAGTTTATGAGATGGGAGGTAAGTGACTATACAGCTTCTATCTTTTAGAGTATTGCATTCAGGATTTGTCCAAAATAGCATGCAGCATTTCTTGTATAGTTCCCATTAAGCTTTTTCTACAAACCTTTTTGTTAAAGTCCAAATTGGACACAAATACAACTTGGAAGAATTCACATTTTATTTTATTAGAAGGATAAAATTTCCATATGGTGATTAACCTCTCAATAGCAGTTCATCCCTTTCCTATTGAGTGGTATAGGCACAGATAATAATGACAAATTATATTATCAAAAATTAGTGTTGAGCTGTACTAATCAATGTTTAATAGACACCTGTATAAAAAAGTAGTTCAAACTGTTCTAATCAAACCTTAGTAAATACCTGTATGAAAAAGTGGTTCAAACTGTTCAAATTAAACATTAATAGATACCTGTATGAAAAACTGGTTCAGACCTCACCTAAAGTAACTTCTATTTGTATGAAATGGAATGGGCAAACCCAAGTTCAAACCCTGGATGAGGCTGTTTACATTTCACTTCACGCTAATGCCCTTCGGAAAGGCATGAATCCATCTGTTCTCTTAGAATTATTTCTACTAACAAGAATGTAAATTTGATGGGGCTGATCATTTGGTGAAGATCTGCATTTGATGGATGGAAGCACCTTGTATGAAAGCATAGAAAGACCCTCCTCAAAATTGACAACTCGAGTTGGTCATACCCAGAGCATCTGTGGTTTTATTTACAAGTCAGTTTGACCGAGTCTTCAAACAAACTTAGACACATGGTATTTTTAATGACTATTCATAATGGCCAGAAGTCTTCCCCCTGAAACACACAGGCAGAAGCTCTCCTATTTAATTCCTCAAAGAGTGATTCAGCCAAAATGGTATTCTTGAAACATTACATTTGCAACAACTTAACGTAATGGTTATCGTCATAGGAAATAGAATCAGTGACTAGAATTCAAATCCTGGATGAGACTGCTTGCATTTTCATTCACACTAATACTTTTTGGAAAGGCATGAATCCATCTGTCCCTCTATCTATTGGAAAATAGAAGGGCAGACTAGGTACTTTATTCTTGGCTACACAACTAGTCTCAAAAAAGAAAAACTTTAAATTCAAAGCAGCTGTACTCTGCTTAGAAAATTGGCCTTGTTTGAGTTTAAGTTTTGTTTAACAGCATGTTTAACTGTGTGGATCATTTAATGCCAAAAAAGTTAGATTGGTTTTGTCTTCTATGTAGGGTTTAGGGTATGTGTTTTTATAATAGTATTTGATTATATTTGGTTAGATTTTAGAATGTTGATTTGGTCAGGTTTAAGTGAAGAGGTTGTGGGGGGGAGTAAAAGAAAATTTAGATGTTCAATGGTTTAGTGTTTTTGAAAAGATCCTTTAAGTCACTTGTCCAGTAGTATTTTGGCAAAGTTTGTCTGAAACTGTCACAGTTTAAGAGAATGTGTTTGACTGTGAGGGGTACTTTGCACATAGAGAATATTGGGGTCTCATCTCTTTTTAGGAAGTGTGAGTGGGTAATGTGGGTGTAGCCAATGCAAAGTCTGGAAAATATTATGTCTTTTCTGATTCTTCTGTCACCAGCCAACCACTCACCAATATTATCTTCTATGTGCTGGAGCTTATTGTGTATTTGATAGTCTCATGATTTTTGCTATTTGTCATGTATGAATTTGTCAATGGCTGATTTTAGATTCGTGTATGGGATTTTTGTATCGGATATCTCTGTCATAAATGCTTTTTTTTTTTCAGCTTTGTCTGTACTAAACTGGCCTTGTGTCCCATCCTACCCATGGTAGAAGGACTGGGTAAATACTAACTTTTTGATGCCAAATTTTCAAATCATTCATTATACTGGTCAACACTAATTTTATTGTCAATGACATAAGAACATATTTACATTAACTCGGGTGGATGATTCCAAATCTGAGGACAGTTTTGCAAAAAATCAACCAGATTATTTTTTAGATAATAGAAGTTCAATATCTGAGATTTCAAATTTAATGTTGAAATATACTTATGTCTATTTTCATTATATGGTATGTTCTGTAGTATATCCATGCGGCTAAAGTCAGCGGCAGGTCAGACTGGACCTGAGGGTAATAGCAATAAAGGAGTACTCCACATTCTCCAAAGCAGTTTACTATGCATTTACCCAACCCCTCAGGCATGGCTAGGATGTGACACAAGGTCAATTTTTCAAGCAGAGTACAATTGATTTGAAATCATAGTTTTCCTTTTCCTAGACTGGTTGCCACACCAAAACTTAAGAGTTCACTCTCTCTTACTATTTACTAACTGCTAGTAATGTTTAAATGTTTAGTGACATGCATTGGACACCTCTTTGAGCAGGGAGGGGGGATTCTTACTCATCTGCAGGAAATACACATTGGAAATTGTAAGTCCTACTGACAAGGTACCTCTTTATATTAAGTTCCATGTGTTAACATATTAGTTAAGAAAACAATCAAAATTTTGAGGTGTAAGCAGAAATAGCAGTGTCAAAAAATGTAGGAAAATAGACATCTTTCGTCAGATATTGTTGAATGTCAAATCCAAAAAAAAAAAAAAAAATCACGCAGTAACTTGTTTCTGACCTCTTCATTTTAAGACAAAAAAAAAAAAATGGAGAATAATATAAGTTTTTGTTTGTTCATTTTTTTTTTTTAAATCTGATCTGCTAAACAAATGGTTAAAGTTATTCTGGTATCTCACCCACCCACCAAAACTTTGGAGTCACCTCTTTAAAAGTAGAAAAGGAAACTATCCCAGTATGCTTCATTGTAAATGGTAGACACTGACTGTAAATTTTTGCTTGTTTTCTACAACTGCCAAGGCAAAAAAAACCCTGACAAACATAAAATTCTTTTAAAAAAAAAAGAAAAAGAAAAGGTTATCCTGTTTAAAATGTCAGAGTAAACAGAAAATAAACCCTGATGTAATAGTTATTTTCATCATGATGAATACAATATTGTTTCTATTAAAAAAATATTGTATCATAATACAATATCAAAGTTGTAATGTCCATTAAAGAATGAGTTAATCTTTATCTAATCTATATGACTGAAAGTGATGTCAATATATGCATAGGAAAGACATGGACTACTATGGACAGATTATCAACTATATGGAAATCCAATCTCTCAGATAAAATAAAAAGGAATTTCTTCCAAGCAGTAGCTGTGTCAGTACTAATATATGGCTGCACCACCTGGACTTTAACAAAACACTTGGAGAAAAATCTACATAGAAATTACACTAGGATGTTGTGTGCTGTTTTGAATGAACTCTGACCGACTGCAGCATCCTGCAAGATAGCAGCTGTACGTCCACTTACCTCCTATCTTACAAACTAAGTAAGATGGACAAGACATGCTGTATACTGCTGTAGAAACAAATACAAACTCTTAAGCTATACAGTCCAGTTGGCTGGGGCAGTAGAATACACTGACTGCGCCTCTGCAGAAGAGTAAGACTCCTCCCCAACAGGTGTATTGGATATGAAGCTAAACCATTTCATCATGAAGCTTCAGTCTTGGAGCTTTGGGTAATGTGGAATACTCCTTCATTACTATAACTCCCAGATTCACTCTAACCTAGAATGTACTTATTAGAGTCGATCAATCAATCAAATACAACTGTTTAACCATTTAACTATGTGCAAACAAATGGCTGATGTTAAATTGAATTCTTAGTGTTACATAGTAATACTTAAAATCATTTAACAGTGTCCAAACAAAAGCAATACTTAAAACCATTTAATTGTGCGCAAGCAAAAAGCAATACATAAAACCATTTAACTGTGTGCAAACAAATTAGCTGTGGCTCATTTAAAAACACCATCTATAAACTATATCCTTACAAATTATATACATAATATATATATATATATATATATATATATATATATATATATATATATATATATATATATATATATATGTATAAATAGGATCAGACATTAAATAACCTATAAGGATTGATATGCCATAAAATATAAGCAAAACAAACCTCCATTGCCATTACTCGCAGATCCACTCTGACCCAGAGTGACAGTACCTATTAAGGGTCCCATCTATGGGTCAAATAGAATTATTTAACTATTCAACTGAGTGTAAACATGACTGATATCAAATTGAATTGTTTGAGTTACATTGCAATACTTGAAACCATTTAACTGTATGCAAATAAAAGTATTAGTGTTAGATATCAATACTTGAAACCATTTAACTGTGTGCAAACAAATGATTAATACTAAATAGAATTACTCATATTAGATAGAAATAACTGGAACCATTTAGCAGTGTGCAAACAAATGAGTTCTGGCTTTTTAAAAATTTAACATACAAACTATTCATTTACTTATATATATTTAATATACATGTATAGACAGGATTTGGCATTAAATAACCAACAAGGGTTGATGTGCCATAAAACCCAACTAACCAACCAATCAGAAGCGACATTCAAAATAGACTCCTACACATGGACACACCAGAGTTGACCTACAAGAAAAGACTTACATACATCAGCCCTGTGTAGACACTGGATGAAGACCTGCCAAAATTAATGGCTAATAGGGACAGATGGTGCAAAAGAGTTATAAGGACGCAAGAAAGGTGCAAGAAAGTTACGGGAAGACACCTTGATGATGATGTTTATAACAGCTCATCAAAAATAATGTAGAGGAATCTTTCTTCATGCAATAGAGTTAAAATTCTTTTTGAATAAATCAACTCCCATTCAGTATTATAGTAAGGTCTGCAATCATACATATCCCAGTTACTATACTTTCTTGGCCTAATGAGTAGAGTGTTCGCCAATGGTCCAGGAGACCGGGGTTCAATCCCAGGTTGAGACATACCAAAGACTCAAAAACTGGTACTCGCTTAACATTCAGCATTATAAGATAAGGATCAAGGGTAAAGTGGAGCAATCCGAGGAATGGAGTTGCACCCTCCCCTATACCTCAGTGTGGTATCTATTGAAAAAGGATCCTTCAGGTCACCCTTGACTAAGGTCGCCAACTTTACTTTTATACTTTCTAAGGAGAGATAACTACTAAATAATAATTACACAATATTTCACCAATTTATTTATCTGCAATTGATTTTGAATTCTATAAACAAGAGCTGACAATATTATCTATATCTAAGTACACTTATAACAATTTTTTTGGTAAAAGTTAATTTTCTTCTAAACCAAAAATAACAGGATTTTATTATTTCTAGTGAAAAACTATACAGTAAAAACAAAGTATTATGGTACCACCCATTAAATAAGAACATACAATGATTTTTTTATAAAAGGTTAATTTTCTTCTGAACCAAAGATGCCAGGATTTTTTTTATATCAAGTGAAATCTTATATGATCAAAATAGATATCATAACATTGAAACTCTCCAACAAAAAATAAAATTGCATAAATATATGAAAGTTCTACTTATTTAGGTTTCAGTAATCGTCACGAAAGTACTGTTGGCGAGGGCGACCCAAAGGCTCCCTTTTCAATAGCTACTACACCGAGGTGTAGGGGAGGGTGCTACTCATTTCCCTGGATTGCTCCACTTTACCCTTGATATGTACCTTATAACGCTGAGTGTTAAGCAAGGAGGTATCAAGTACCATTTTTTGTTAAGTCTTTGGTATGACTCGACCTGGGATTGAACCCAGGTCTCCCGAACAATTGGCAAATACGTCATACCGAAGACTTTAAAATGGTACTTGATGCTTCCTTGCTTAACACTCAGCAATATAAAGTATGTATCAAGGGTAAAGTGGAACAATCCAGGTAAAGGAGTAGCACCCTCCACTACACCTTGGTGTTGTAGCTATCGAAAAGGGAGGCTTCTGGTTGCCCTCGACAACGATCGCCAACTTTACTTTTTTTTAATAGTCACAGGTAAATATTTGAGCAGCAACTCTGGCATTTTAGTTGCCATAATGGTGAACATTGTGTTTGAGACAGAAAGTTATTTAAAAAATGATGACTATCATGGCCATCCCCTCGTACTCACTTCCTTAGGGAAAACTTGAAGGCAAATCTTTAATCATAGGTCAAAGACAACTGGTAAACTAAAAGATTTTATTCTTTACAAAATTGCAGGAATACAAATACAATATTTGATCTTCATTTTGTGTGCCAAATAAAAAAAACCTTCAATGAACTAAGATATGTACCATAATATTCACTGATGAGAATGCGAATGAATTTCATTTTCTCCACAGCAAAAAATACCTATTATGTATGTATTAACCCAATTCCACTACTACAAGCAGGATGAAAGACAAGGTCTTTTTTTTAAAGCATAGTACAGCTGGTTTCAATTCAGAGTTTTCCTTCTCCCAGACTGGTTGCCTTACCAAAGCTAAAGAACTTAGTCTGCCCTACTATTTACCCATAGCTGGGTACAACAGATGAATTCATCTCCTTCGCAATGGTATTAACACAAAGTGAAACACAAATAGCTTCATCCAGGATCTGAACCAAAGTTACTGATTCCATTCCTTATTACAATAACCATTGAACTAAACCCAACTATAATACAAATAATTAGCATATAGTATATAGTTTCAAGTATTCCTATCCAATACATATAATTTTCAAACAGATCTATTTGACCCATAGATGCAACCCTAACAGGGACTTTCACTATGTCAAGTTTAGTTTCTTTTTTTTTTCAATGGCATAATCAACCTTTGGTGGTTATCTAATGCCAAAGCCATCCTTGTAAAAGAACAGTAGTGGTACTATTTAACCCATAGCTGAAGGAGGGTATGGGGGGGGGTTCATACCTTTCCTAAGAATATTAAGATGAAAGGAAATAGCCTTACCTGAGTTCAACCATGTCAACTACAATTTCACAGTTTGGCCCGTTAGCCAGCAAATCACAGATTCTCCATCTGGATCAGAGTGAACAACAAAGGGTTACTTCACACTCAAAGCTGTTCAACTGGAGTTTCACCATCGATAAAATTAATATCATACCCAGGACACCCTTTTTTTTCTTTTTGAAGTGGGTAGATCTTTCACCCACAAAACTAGATGGATGCAGTCTAAATATTCTAAGCATCCAAGCATTTGGATGATATAAAATTTACAAGAGAGGAACAAGTCCCTTGCAGGGTCAAATTGATTTTGCAGACTATCATGCTGACTGTTACATTGTGGTAAGTTTGTTCAAATTTCAGTTGTGCAATTACATTAACTTTTACACTAATACCTGCAGAAAAGTATGAGGCCCTTATCTACCACCCACAGCTATGGGTTAATCATACTACCACTGCTCTTCTACAAGAATGGCTATCACATTAAATAACCCATAAAGATTGATCTGTTATTAAACAAAGAAACCAAACCAAACATCAAGAACAAAGTGATAACAATAGAACAAAATGGCAGATATCATTCTTATAGTAAAATTAAATTTGAACAGGATCCATATAGCCTTTTTTATTTACATTCCAAACTCAAGACGTCATTCTGCCAGAGCCTTTATATGGATAAAACGGATGAGAAATATGATGTGGAAATCAACCTAGTGAAATTTATATATATATGAGAGAGAGAGAGAGAAATAAATAAACTATTCCAAACTATATAAACAGCCCACCAGCTTGTTTTTCAGGTTTTATTTCACTTCCATAAATAAATATTATACATATACATATTATATAATTTCAGCATTTTATATATATATATATATATATATATATATATATATATATATATAAAATGATGCTTATCTCAACAGGAAGACACAGATATCACTACCATAAATAGATATCATATCTATCATATGACCAGTGAAAGTGCTAAAAAGTTCAACTATGAAGGAAACTTTTAATTAAAAATTTTTTTAATTAACTTTGAGGGAAAAGTTTAAAGAAAATTAAGAATTGTGCCATATGTATTGAAGTGTGAATGTACAGAATATCATGGTTATTTTGTAGGTCTTTGTCAGGCCAAGAATTTCTTATTAGCCTATTGATCAACAGGATGTCGAAATATATCACTAAGTCCATAGCCAGAAGATGAAAAAAAAAAAAAGAAGCTTAATTTCATGCAGAAATTCTACAAAAAAATATTTTATTTTCAACATAATCTCATCCTTTGCCAATGCACTTAACCCTATACTTATGCATTAATCATATAAATAAAAAAATATACTAAAAATTTACGGTAAAAATTAAGCTTATAATTACATCAAACTACAGAAACTGATTGGCCAGAATGTACTAGGATAACAATTAGTTATGAGAGTTTCATCAACCAATTCCCGCCAGATACTATAAAATCAATTTGGCAACTGGAAAGGACATATACAAAAATATGTAGACAGAACATATCTATATTGTTCAATGAAATATGCATTAATGAAGAAATGCTGCAAAAACACACACATACACACATTTATGTGCGAGTGTGAGTGTGTGTTTGAGAGAAATACCTCCAACATTACAAGTTATCACCTGCATGGTGTAATTGAATTTAGGCAAGTAGTAATGATAACTCCATCAAGCTAATGTCAAGGAGTCCCCACGGCGTGATGGCTTAAGTGCTGAACTGCAGCCATAAAGGAAAAGAGTTCAAGCTCCAATTTTATTTTCATCTTCTTTTAAACTAATACCCTTGAGAAAGGTATGAATCTCCTTATCCTCATATATGGGTTAAATAGTCCTGCTGCTATTCTTTGATAAGAATGGCTTTGGCATTAAATAACCCATGAAGGTTGATATGCCATTCAAGAAAGAAACTGAAATTGAGCTAATGCCTTAACATTTTTCTTTTCATATACAATCAGTTAGGATCACATTATGTTTCTGCTGTTGAAATATCTTTTCAAAACTGGTAAATCTGTAATTGCTAGACAGGGAGCTTTTCGTGCTCATTACATGTTACATTGGAATTATGCTGTTCCACATAGAAAATCAATAATACTTTGGGTTGTAAATATCAAAATGATTAAAACAAGGTCACCTGGGAAACCTCCAACCACTTGATACTCCAGAAAACATCTAGATTCTGTGACCCTCTGTCATGCAATCTCCTCCACATTTAGCCCCTATGCTTCTGCTTTGGGATTGTCAAACAAAATAACAGTAAGATGAGTTTAATGGAACTACCATTGTCATTTGGCAAAGATCACTTGCAGCACACAGGTGACAGCTTAAAATGTGGGAGGTATTTCTGCTACACCCTATAGACCTATCGATATCTCTGTCACTATCCACCTATACATCTCTCTCAATCAATCCTTATATATGTGTGTATCTGTATGAGGGTCATTCATTGAATAAGGAGAATTTTGCATGAATAATTGGAAATAAGAAGCACTGTTGACAGTTGGACCTTTTTCAAGGAAATCAATAGTAACAAGTCCTTTCATGTTCCAGAAGAATGTCAGTATTACCTTTTTTAATGATTGCTGCACCCGGAACATTTTCTTAACCAGAGAGTCAATGTGTTTTCATTCCATGGACTGTCATTTTTTTTTTTTACTAAAACAAGCTTCTATGTACACATCACACATTTTTCTATAAATTTCATATGGTTTGCACTTCTTAGTCACCCAAAATTTGATGACAGACCTCTGTTCAAGCTTTGAGCACCTTTTGATTAGTCACTATTTTGAATAGGTTCAAGACAAATACCTCAGTGAGATTAAAATAATTTTTGCTATAAACCAATTTCAAACAAGGCAGAGTTTACATTTATGAAAACAATCCTGAAAAATATTTTGCATTTTTCAAAAAAATTCACCTTATTATCTATCTCTTTCTCTCAATAGATAGATAGATAGTATTCTGTCTGTCTGTCTCTATATATACATGTCTCTCTATCTATCTACCTATCTATATATACATGTCTCTCTCTTTATCTCTCTCTTTTTCTATACAGCCCAGTTGGCTTGGGCTTGGTAAGACCCCTCACAATGAGTGTCCTGGATATTACACTAAACAATCTGTTGGTGAGGCTTCACTAATGAGGAATGCAGAGTACCCCTTCATCACCATCACTCCTAAGTCTATTCTGGCCTGGAGTGGTAGCACTTGCTACGGTCCTATCTATGGGTCAAATAGTATTGTTTAAATTCTATGCAAAAAAAAATGATTTATGCTAAATTGAATTATTATTTTACTGTGTGTAAACAAATGACTGCTGTTTTATTGGTATGTTAGTGAAACAGAGCAATATTTGAAACTATTTAACTCAGTGCAAACAAATGATTAATAGTTAATAGAATATTTTGTATTAGATAGAAATATTTGAAGCCATTTGTGTGCAAACAAATCATTAATACTATAGGGTGCAGAAGCAAAATTAGGAATATTCTAGTATGATAATGATTATTATAAAACAAGATTAGTTCTAATTTTAAAGAATAAATGACAAAATAAGATAAATACAAAACAGTAGATTTACTCAATATGACCACCATTTTTTTCCAATTATTTTAACTGCATGCCTTCAAAATAAATTGTTCAGACATTTTATTCCATTCCTTCTCAATAGCAGTCTTAAATGAACCAATATTTGGATGGGAAGTTGTATTTGTTTTGTTTTCTAAAACACCCCATAAAGCATAATCAAGGAGGGGTTTAAGGTCTGGACTTAAATCTTGTTTAATTGCTGTCCTCACAGTTTTCTTATGAACTCTCAATTCATTAATGTGCTTTCTTATTGACGTTGTGGGGGTCCTTCTTAATCTCCTTAGTGAGAGCAGTTAAAAAGCCTTTTCGTTTTTTGTTCAATCTCCCACTCCCACATTTCCTTAAAAAACTCTTCTCCTGTGAAAAATTTTTCTTTGGTTTGTATACAGTAGACAGAGAAACTAGCTTGGTTTCAGCAATAAGCAAATCATAGATTCTTTGTCATTTCTTTCCTTGCTCACTAATATTGGGCTGACTTTTAATAAAAAAAAGTGCTTGAATAATAAGGCTAATCATGAAAATTTAGATTTATCACGTTTTTTTCAAAAATTGGACAAATCAGCCAAGAAAAAAAATGTTTTAAAAATTATTCCATATTTTGTAAATAGAATTATTCTTGTTAGATAAAAATATGTGAAACCATTTGAGAGTATGCAAAAATTGAATCATCAGTATTATGTTATGTTTTGACCTTCGACCCGACCCCAAAAAATGCTATTCCAAGGTGATGCACTGGAAGGAAGTGACACATTCCAATGGCCAGTAATCGAAAGAGATCGCGTGGGCGGATTAAGGCTTATAATATGGGACAAGGTGAAGGTCCTACTGTGCCAATACAGACTGATGCACCGGAAGAGAGTGACCTCTGAACTGCATGACAGTTATTTCCGCTTGATGACGATTAAACATTCGATTTCAAAGATCCAGTGGGCGATCGTGTGGGCGTTGAATTATTATTTAACTCAGTTGAGTTAGAGTCCAAGAAGTAGTTGCCAGGAGGGTTCCAGACAGCTAGAGACGAGATGTGGTAGGGAAAGCCACATCCGACTGAGGGGGCCCTCGGAAACCCCGATGGAGTGGAACCCAGCATCAGGAGAGCAAGAAAGACACAATGTGACGGTCATAACAGTGGGGTCAAAATGTTACAGTTTATGTTCGGTCTCCAGCTCCCTCTCACATGCAACCCTTGAACAACCCTTTCGAACCCTTGCAATAAAGTGAGAGGTAAAATGTTAAAGAAGTCTTCCTGCGTCTTCCTTCCTGCGTCTTAATTATTACTGCGTCTTTGTCATTCCGTGCTGTCATTTGTTTGACCAGAGAGCGGAACGTAACAATTACATAAACATACGTGGAACCATTTAACTTTGTAAAAATGAATAATTTTAAATGCAATTATTAGAGTTAAATAACAATACTTAAAACCATTCAATTCTGTGCAGATAAAACTATTTATTCCAGTTGGCTGAGGGTGTCAAATACACCAACTACATTAAGCCCAGTCAGCTGGGATGGTAGAACACACTGACTGCATCTCTGCAGAGGAGTAAGACCCCCCACCCCCAACGAGTGTCCTGGATATCACATTAAACTATCTGTTAGTGAGGCTCCAGCCTTGGAGATTTGGGGAATATGGAGTACCCCTTTTGTTCCCAGGTCCACTCTGAACCAAAGTGGATCACATAGAACTGATTATTCAAACTGAGGGCAAACAAATGACTTATATTTAATTGAATCATTAGTGATACATAGCAATACTTGGAACTATTTAATTTTGTTGACTTATGCTTAATTGATTTTGATAGAAATAGAACTGTTTGATCATTTAACTGTTTGTAAACAAATGCCTGATGTTTAATTGAATTGTTAGTGATACATAGCAATACTTGGAACTATTTAATTGTGTGCAAAAAAAAAAAAAAAAAAGCTCCAGCTCATTGAAAAAAGCTATCAAAAAATGTGTTTACAAGTTTAATATATTTGATATATACGTATAAACAGGATTTGGTATTAAAAAACTTACAATGGTTGATACGTCATAAAACCAAACCAAACCATTTCTCTCTCTCTCTCTTTCTATATATATATATATATATATATATATATATAGAGAGAGAGAGAGAGAGAGAGAGGAAGGAAGATAAAGACAGATATATATATGTCTGACTCTTTCTCTCTCTCTCTATATATATATATATATATATATATATATATATATATATATATATATATATATATATATATTTGTGAGTGTGTGTCTCTCTCCCTCTATATATATATATATATATATATATATATATATATATATAGAGAGAGAGAGAGAGAGAGGTCTGTATGTCTGTCAGTATTCAAAGTTTTAGACCTGCTCTGCCATAATAGGAGCATTTAGCGGTTTTTATACACTTTTCTAATTTGCCTTTTATCTTCTTTTATTTTGTGTGTGTGTGTGTATGTGTGTGTGTATGTATGTACAAACGTGTGAGAGTTCAGAGTCATCTGTACTTTTAGATTCTGTTGATTCTTAAAAGAAATAAAATTTCCTTTGAATCCAAAAGCAAAAATGTTTTTCGTTTTTTGAAATATAAATGATATTTTAAATAAAAATTTCTATTCATGAAAAGTGAAAAAGATTAAATCTTATTCTCTGTGCACCAATTTGACGAATCAAATTCATGGATATTCTGGTATGCAAACCTCCTATCAAAGTTGAAATCTGAACAGACACTTGCTTCATTCTCGGAACCCAGCTTCCTCAATGAAATGGTGCCACACTTTCCTGCTAACCATGTAGACAAAACACCCAACACGCGCTCTACTAGTTTATATTAAAAAATAATGAGGTAGACATGGTTTTAAACATTTTTCTTTTTTGTTTAAAAAAAAAAAAAAAAAAAAAAAAAAAAATAGGGTTGCTTTCTTCCTGAAAATTCTTTGGGGTCTGGAGTGTAAAGTTAGATATTCTTTAGAATAATTTAAAAAAGGCTTAAAAGGAGAGAGAGTTTTAATTTCAGTCCAATATGTTTTAATCTTTAGCTTCCTGTCTTGTATAATAATACACATTGTTCTTGGGGGAAAATTTTAAAAAATATTCTTATATTCATAAAGCAATAGAAAAATGATGTTCCAAGTTTGTTAACTGTAAGAAAAAAAAAAATGTTAAACCTATTTTACAGAACTAGACATTTTTTATTCTTTTTCTAAGGAGTGAGATCTTTTTCTTAAAAATCCTAGTGGGACTAATTCAGATTGTTAGATTAAATCAACTTTGGCATTCAACAAACATGGCAACTGTAATGCCTTTAGTGCTACATAATATATATATATATATGTTTTGCACACTTAGTATAATGGTTACCTATATAAGAAATGAAATTGGCAACCCAAATTCAAATTCTGTATGAGGCTGTTTGCATTTCTCTTCACAGTAATGCCCTTGGCAAAGGCATGAAACCATGTTTTCCACCCAATTATAGGTAAATAGTAGGACAGACTGGATTCTTTAACAAAGCTAAGACAACCAGTCAAGGAGAAGAAAAACTCTTAATTCAAACCAGTGATACTCTGCTTTAAAACATTGACCTTATGTCACATCCTGCTCATAGTGTAGGGGTTGGGTAAATACATACATGTGCCATATGGTAGCTCTGAAAGAACACATCCTTCTAAGAGGGTGGATGGAATGATCAATGGGATCCAAGCACAGCAATACTGATGAAAATGGTGTGTGGACTGCAAGGGGGACTATGCTAAGAAATAAATCTTATTCAGCCACATTCCATGAGAGTATCTTAGTCAGGTTATGAACTTTTTAGTCAATCCTTGTATTTCATGATCTTCTATAAGCTAAAATAAATAGATATGTCACTGAAGCTATTCTCAGTTTTGTCAGTATTTCATTTATCTTGCTTTGTAGACTTGTTATTTTTAAATTAAAAAAAAATAATGCAAAAATGTGTCAGATGAAACTATACTGGGAACAAAAAAGTCTTGTCAATGAGGTTTAGGAAATACTGGCTGCTCCCCCAGCAGAGGGATCCACCCTTCCCCATTGATAAAAGGAGTGTCCTGGGTATGACAATAAACTGGGGAGAGACTCCAGTTCTGGAGTGCCATTACTTCCAGGTTCATGAGGTGGGTGAGTCCCAATAACACTACCACTTGATTGTAACATAGAAAGAACATATCTATTCATTTCAAGATGTTATATAAGCTGATATGAATTGCTCTCTCAGGAGTTCTTAACTTTTAGGAAGTATACCTCATTGCCATTACTTCCAGGTTCACAGAAGTACGAGTGGCATAACAGTTATCAACATAAAAAAATGGACTCAAAGTTCAAATCCTAGAGAAAGCTCTTTGTGTTTCACTTCATGCTAATGCCATAACTATTGGTTTAATTTGGTTTCTTTGTTTAATGGCATATAAACTTTCATGGGTTATCTAATGCCAAAGCCATCCTTATAGAAGAATAGTAGTAATTTACTTAGCTTTTAGTTTCGATGTGGAACAAAGCTGCATGAATGGGGCATCCAATGAGACTCAAACTTACTTGTGAAGGTTTGCAAGTCTCGCTTGCTAAACATTACACAACCCAAGGTGCCCTGACATAGCTATTGATATTAGCTAATATAAAATCATGAAATACAAGGATCAGCCGGAAAGTTCATACACTAACCAAGATACTCTTATGGAATGTGACCAAATGAGGTTTATTTTTTAACATAGTCCCCCTTGCAGTCCGCATACTACTTCAAGAGTTGTAGTGCTTTGATCCCATTAGTCAAAAAAAGTCACCAACAGAAGATATGATATCACCATTAAATCCATCTCTGTTCACCTAGTTATGAGTAGAATAGTACAGCAGACTGAATTCTCTCATCTTACTAAGGCAACCAGTCTAAGAGAAGAAAAATTCTGAATTCAAATTAGCTATACTCTGCTTAAAATAGTAGAGAAAACTGGGCTCTCGAGCCTTGGTACAACAACCAATCTAGGATAAGGAAGACCAAATTCAGACTGGCTATGCTTCTTGTGTTGTATCCTGCATGAGGCAGGGTTGGCTAAATACATAAATATTTCCAGGTGCACTCTGACCTAGAGTTTAATAACTGTCAGAACTCTATTAATAGGTGAAATAGATCAGTTTGAAATTTCTCAGTATTAGATAGGAATACTTGAAACCTTATAAATGTGAAGAAATGATTATTACAATTAAAACCATGTATTTGCTAGCAAATTATTTATATCAAATAAGAATACTTGAAACATATAGCTGTGTGCGAATTATTAGCATTAAGGATAGTTACTGGAAATCATCAGATGTACTTTACTGTCATATCCAGGACACACCTTTTTTTTTGTAAAGGTTGGGGAGGGTCTTACCCATCTGCAGGGGATACAGACAGCATACTCTCTTAACCCTGCTGACAGGACAACTAGAGTTTATAGTTAAATTTATTCAAATAAAGCATTTGTACTAGGGTCATTTGAAATGTTCTAAGCCTCACCAGAGAGCTGAATATTTCATATAAAATTAGAAAAACCAATTTCTGTACAGGTGAGTCCCCCCCCCCAAAAAATAGATGAGAGGTATACAACAAATCTAAAATCTGTGTGAGGTTGCAAACTTTTTGAACAACCATCATATTCTTATATAACAATTTCTAATTTGTTTTCTTCTTTATGGCATGTCAACCTTCATGGATTATTTAGTGCCAAAACCGTTCTTGTAGAAAAACAATAGTGGTATTATTTAACCCATATGTCCAAAAGTGAATGTAACAGCACAAATGTAATTTGAACTTGCTTACTAAGATGTTGCAATCCAGCACATTAGCCACTTTAGCCCCACCTTATTTCTAATAGTAACAAAAAACATAGATTGCATTATAAAAAGGGTCAAGTATCTATGATAAAAGTGAATATGTTAATTAATTTCATTTTATTTAGCAACATAAAGTATAAGTAGTCTTATAGAGCAATTTCTAATGGTAATTTTAACATAAACATCAATGGAATTATTATAAGGGGTTCAAATATATCAGATTTTAAATGAAGAAGCAATTCACCAAATATGTCATTGTTTATGAAAACAAACAATTAAATGCAAAGTCCAAAGTGCATTCAAGTTTGTAGGTCATTTGACAGAAAATGTGAATGTTATTTAAATAGGATGGAGAATAAAATGCCTTATAATTTAAGGCAATTTTTTTCTTAACCTTAAAGGTTATCTAAGTGCATACATACACAAATACATAGCTAGAAAGACCTATTGGGTATGCACAAACACCACTAGTAAAAAAAAAAAAAAAAATATGAATAAATATATATACATATATATATATAATTTATTTTGAATATAAGTAAAGAAGTTTGTGCTGAGTGGAAAAGAAATGTCTATATAAACAAAGATAGATGAATGAATTAACTGACAAAACTATTCATATATATATATATATATATATATATATATATATATATATATATATATTAGTCCTAGTCACAATTACAGGCACCCATGAAATTTCAGTACATAATGTAGAGAAAAATGAAAGAAAGAAAAAAAAAAAAGAAAAGTGAAACAGCTTTGGTTTATTGACAAACCTAAGTTGATAAAAAACAGAAAATAAGTGAACAAGTTTATAGAAATTTGGTTATTTTCTATTTATTTCTGAACATATAACAAAAAATAAAAGGGTGCCAATAATGGTAACCGGGACTACACTTATAAGTGATCAAATAAATAAAGCAAGAATACCCTACTTGTAACCTAGTAACAGTGACTTAATAATGGAATATTCATAAATAAAGAGTACTCAACATTAGTGATAGAACTAGGTAGATCTTAGGAAAGTGTAGATATAGAATTAATAACACTTAGTGACAGTCAATTATTAGTCCAATGATATATATATATATATATTTTAAGTATGAAATTAAAGAAAAATAAAAAAGGTTTAAAATTCAGTATTGGACTCAACTGAACAAATATGTACATTTTTTTTAGTCACATGACTAAAAAAGTCATATAATTTAAAAAAGAAAAAAGAAGAATACATATTTATTCAGTTGAATCTAAAAAATTCAGATATATTTGATATGAGCTCACCTGAGGATCGACAAAGTGAAACACTGAGTCATGAGCTTTCATCCAATTTTATCATCTTATTTTAATTTTGAAATATATTGTGATATTGCTTTGCATTTTTGTTCATAGAGCACTATAAAACTTTCATAGATTAAAATCCCATTTAGCATCAAAATTGAAAAGTGTGTGTGTGTGTGTGTGTGTGTGTGTGTGTGTGTGTGTGTGTGTGTGTGTGTGTGTGTGTGTGTGTGTGTGTATTTCTATATGATTGAATATAAGATGCAGAAAATATAAAAGTAAGGCAGTGAAAAAATTCATATTTCTCAGTTGTGATCATCAGGTAAGCTGCAAATCCACACATCTGACCATAATATATACATATATCATGATATATATGTCTATATAATGGAATAAACAAATCATTCTACAAACTTTTTTCCAAAGTCAGAAAAGTGCTAAAATAATGGCCAGTAGAGTAGAATAAAACTTAGAATTAATGTTTACTTCCATCTTTATAGCAGTCTCATGACAATGTCTCATGTATTTGCAAAAAATTCAAACATAGATCAGAGTTGCTTTATATATGTATGTGTGTGGTGGGGACTAGAAGACACAAGTAACGCAATAACATCATTGGATACAGAAAATTTTCATCTACAAAACACTATTTCTTTTATATGAATACCACTACTAACTTCACATTTTTAACAACAATTACTTTTGAATCATCCCTCTTGTGTGTGTTTGTGTATATATATATATATATATATACACACACACACACACAAACTGATCTTATTAGATTTGTGAAGTACAAGATACAATACAATGGTTAAAACAAACAAAAACAATCAAAACAAAAAAAAAAAGAAAAAGAAGTAAAACCTTGCTAATTGCAGCATGATGATGACAATAAAAAACACAAGCAGACAAATTGACAAATGAACAAATAAACATTAATGAAAATAATTTTTTAAAAAAAGGTCTGATGAATAAAAGAAAATTTTAAAGTCTGTATTTCCTCCTTTACAGCTTGGTGTGTCACTCACCGTTCTTTTTAATCAGCGAGTTTTTCTTGGCAACTTGCATCTTCAGCTTTTCTCACTGGACAATGCAGCATTCCCCGAATGTCAGAGTGAACGAGAAAAAGGCGCACTTTAAATGATTGTTAAAGTTCTATGAATCAAGTGAGCCAGTTGTGACATTTTGGTGACATGACAAGGAAGGAGAGTTATAAAAAAATAAACAATAACGGAAAATATTAAAAAGATAAAAAAACAAAAACAGGAAAAGAACTAACAAACACATCTTTTTTTTAAAAGGACAATTTTAAAATAAGAGAAAAAAAACGATTACATTTACAATCACACATAGAAAACTTTTATAGAATATGCATATATGCCTCTGAGTATGTGTGTGTATATATATATATATATATATA
>CAUZXS010003543.1:87500-88873 GCA_963585895.1 Sepioteuthis lessoniana
GCCAAAAATTTTACTAAATAAGAGAAATGAACTAATAGCCAGGTGTAGACATAGGGCCAAATTTAAACTATAAATAATTAAGTAAAAAAATTTTTTTATAAAGCATAAATTTATTGAGAATGAGGTTTAATTTTGAGAATAATTATAATAAATTATTAGATAGAAAAATTATGAAATAGCATATAATATATATGTACTAAGCATAAAAAATGTGACTGATATTTTGAAATTTTTGAAATTTTAAAATATTTAAGTAAATTAAATATTTTGTTTTTGTTTTAATATATCTATTACTGCATCTTTACGTGAGATTATTAATTAAAATTTAAATCTAATTAGAAATATCTGTAATTTAAGTCTATAGAAAAAATTTTTAAAAAAAATTGTTTTAAAATAAATGTACTACATTGCCAACCGTAAATTTAAATTTAAAACGGAAGTGGGCTCAATGAAGAGATAACTCTTCACCCCTCTTCTATCCCCTCTCACTTTTCTATCCCCTCCCACTCTCATGTGTCTACTCCAGTTTTTTTATCTAATTGATCTGATGAAGTCCTGTTAATTTTTTTTTCGTGTTTTGAAATTTCAAAAATGCGTAACAGGATTGAAATAAATTTATAATCCTTTGTGATTGGTTTCGTTGTTTTTTCTTAATGAAAATATTGCTCTGTATAATTGATACATTGAGCTCTTTACAGGAAGATCTAAATATTCACGAATATTTTCTTGTCCTGATGGAATTACTCCTAACTCCGGTTTAACTGGACTAAGTATTCTCTTTTTGCTCCTGAATGGTTGAGCTCTCTTTTGGAAAATTTCAATTTAAAAATCATCCGAAACCTGCCAATTCAGAAATGGATAAATACACTCCGGAATATTCACTGAAAAATATCCCTTTTCCATCTTACCATGTTTTTCAATTGGCTTTTGACAGAGGAAAATTGTGGATTTCGTCAAAAGATTGCGGTGGAAGGCCTTTTTCTACTTGGATTCATGTAAAAATACTGACGATGTCAAGAAAAACGTTTATAACCTCAAATCTCCAAATACTCCTCCAAATAACAGACTACTAGACTCGTTTGAAACGGACTTATTTAAATTAATTAAATTGGTTAAATTTAAGAAGGTATGTAATAATTTTCAAATGAAATTAAGCCAAGATATAAATGAAGGTAAAAACATCAAATTATATATGGGTGAAGTCAGATAAATCAAAAAATATATATAAAATTAAACCCTCTAATTATCAAGAAATTTTAAAGAGCAAAATACTAATAATTATAAAATAGACTATATTAATACTATTGAACAAATAAATAAGGATACTTCTAATTTTGCTAGTAGATTGCAAATTGAGGATAGGTTAGGAAAAT
>CAUZXS010003544.1:5000-42500 GCA_963585895.1 Sepioteuthis lessoniana
TAGGTCGACTTTTACACGCGATTTAACACTAGAAAGCCGGTGTGTATCGAAATCGACACCGGCACATATTTTCTACAAACTCAAAGCTTCATGAATTCAGCTAAAATTAGGGTACAGAAATTTTAGACGTCTACTCTATAGGTGTTTACGATTCCTGACTTAGTCTGGCTTAAGGATATGGGTGTGGCACATGCAATGGTAATCGAAAATTTCTACCGCAAAAATGATATCCTAGGCTTGCACATCCGATATTCTGAGCTTATAGGACAATGCTAGTCACAAAGAGCCCATTATATATATATATATATATATATATATATATATATATATATATACTCGTCTAACCACTCTCCTATAACTGTCTTACCTGCCAAATAATCTTCAAAATCTCTCACTCTCACACTTAAAATATTCGAATCTCAGTCTCATCAATTGAATTTTCCTTAAACTGACACAAGAAATGAAGGGTTGGGAGCTCGGTGACGATCAACGTCACTACATTAGCTATTTATAGATATTAACAAAATTTTCTAAGTTGAGCTCAAGGCCAAAAATTTGTAGCACTCAATGCAGATCTTAATGGGTTGCCAGGTTAGCTTACTGACAATTGTATGACTTCTTTGTCTAGTCGGGTACAAGGTCAATTTGAAGTTCTCTCTTTCTCTCATCTAAATAGTTTAGCTTAACTGACTCAAGAACTGAAGTGTAGGACACTCAGTAACAATCAAAGTCTTTACATTTGCCACAAATTTATTGGTATTTACAAGGCCACAAATTTCGAACGCTGAAAAGCTCATTTTCCTATTTGTTAATAACCAACCAGGTCAGTTTTATAACCACATCGAAAAAGACCTCGTTATGGACATTTATTTAGATTCACCGAATCGGGCACAAGGTCATAATTTGGAGTACTCATTCGTGACCATATTCACTTCATTTGCTTGTTAAACTCTCTATTAGGTTAGGCGTCTGGAAAAGTATTTACTAATGTTTCTTAGCCTAGCACAAAGATTGCAAAGTTGGGACTAAATTGTCTACTGTAGTAATGGTGGTAGAAACTAAGTAACTGCTCTACGGCAAGAGCCTCTTTTTTTTAAAATTAGATTTCTGAAATCAAAGGCGAGCTGGATACAAGGTAGGCAGACTACTTGAGTCTCTTTTTTCCGTGAGAGAGAGACGCAACACGGTGTTTTATTCTGACTGGCGCTGTGTTGTGTTTTGTTGAGTCAGTAATAGGAGAAACAGTAGCACAGGCAGTAGTATTAATAGTCGTTGTAGTGTGGTCGGCCATGTGTAAGAGAGACACTGACAATGTTAATAGACTTTGTGCATACCTTAAAATATGTATTTTTAGGAGGATCGTGGTTTGTTTAAAGCGAAACACTGAAAAGCATTGATAATAAATAAGTATCGGCTGTAGCGAGAAGAAAAAAAATCAACGCAATGATTTCATATCAAATAAAAAATTGAAGACTACATAAAAGATGGCGGGTCTGATTTTTCTGAAATATTTAAAATCAAATATAGTCCAAATAAGAAGGAAGGTAATCTTAAAAAGAATGTTTTTCTACGAGCTATATATATATATATGTATGTGTGTGTGTGTGTGTGTGTGTGTGTGCCATGTGTATGTATATATATTGCTCGGAGAAAAAAGTCCTTTTAATATTATACATGCACACACACTTCAGGATTCAGTATGACTCAAGACCATGGGTGTGATGCACCTAGTGAGGATCGAAAATATCTGCGGCACAAAGATTAGCACATTCAGAATTCTTGGTTTAGAGAACAATGTCAGTAACAGAGAGTCCATGTATATCTTGGTAAAAGCACTCTCCCATGACTACTTCACCAGACAAAAACTCCGTAAGCTGTCATTCTCACTCTTGAAGTATTTGAGACTGTCTCTTCGTGTCATCTTCAGAAATAAACTGATACAAATCCGGAAGTTGTGAGCACTCAGTGACAATCATAGTCACTAAGTTAGCCATTTCAATGTATCTATGGTTTTCTTTGTCAAGCACAAGGCCACAGATTTTGAGCAATCTGTTGTATCATAGTCATGATATTAGTTTATTGCTTGTTACATAAGTAACCACGACATGAAGCTAAAATTAATTATGGGTCTTTACTGAGTTTTCGGGCACACGTTTATATATATATACATATATAAGGACAAGAATGGATGTTACTTACACGGTTGCAGCAAAATAGAACAGTTTTGATCGATTTCTTTTTTTAACAGTATATTAACTCTTTATATGTCACATACACACACAAATATATATGTATATATGTGTGTGTGTGTGTGGTTTGATTCTTAAGTGTTTTTTGCATGCATGAGATATCATGTATTCCTATCTAATCCAAATAATTAGTTCACAGTCAGATGGTTTGAAGTATTCCTGTCTAATACTAATAATTATGTGGTTTCAATGAGCAAATTCTATTTAAAAAGAGTAAGTTGTTTACACCCAGTTATATGGTTTCAAGTAATTTATAATATAATAATCCTTTGTAAACAATTAGACCTTCAAGTAATTATTTTTAATGCAAATAATATACAGTTATATGACAGCAAGTATTCCTGTCGAATTCGGATATCTTTTAGTAGACCGACATCTACTTGACTCATAAATGGATCCTAACAGGTACTACCACTACGTGTCAGAGTCGACCTGGGAGTAATGACAATGAGTGCTCCAGTTCTCAGAACTTAAGCCTTATTATCAGGAGCAGTTTAGTGTCATACCCAGATTCACCCTCTTTTTCTTTGAGGAGTGCAGAGCAGAGAGGTCTTCTTCTTCAGGGGATATACAGCAGCATATTTAAATTCCTACTGACTGGGATAATATATATATATATATATATATATATATATATGTTTCACCAGACTGGGTATAAAAACAAATGTAAGTTAAATATAATAATCTAAAAATCTTTTTTTGTTTGTTTGTTTTTTGTCAGGGGTGGTATCACTCTCCATTGAATGAAATTGCCATTTCTAAACAAGGCAAACAAAAATATTATTTATCAAGAAATTTTAAATGAATAAAACATTATTTTCAGTGATTTTATTTATTTGTTTAATAATTTACTTTTTTTGTACACTTAAATTTCACTCTGAATTGTCCAGCAGGATATATTTGTGCTACAGAGAAAGGCGTCTGGTTGAAAAGTACTTCCAAGTGAAATCACCTTCAATCCAAACTGCAGGTAAATAACGAAGACTTCTTACAATGGCTTAACACTTTTACTCCATTAGGATTAACGGAATTAAAACGATCGACCCGTGTGGATTAAATTAAGGGTTCGGTTCGAACTTTTGTGAGGTCTTCCGAGTTCGTCATAAATACACGAAGAAGGCTGAAACGTTATGAAGTCAATAGTCTGAATATTCTTAAAAAAATGTATATAATGGTTTGATTTTTTTTATTCAATGGCATATAAACGTTGGTGGGTCATTTAATGCAAAAATAATCTTTGTTGATAAGCTGGAGAGAGGTGAATAAGGAGGTTTATACATTTCTATAGGGTATTCGTTCAAAAGTGAACGTAATAGCGCGAGTGGACCTCGAACTCGCTCGCTACAACACCACAGTCTAGTGTATTAGCCACTACACCAAGAGAACTCTTTCGCCCTAGTTAAATCGGGTATTTCTCTTATTTCATTCCTTGTGAGATGTTCAACACCACCTTCAACGGATAGATTTTCTCTAGAGTCTGAAAGATTGCAAATCTCCTCAAGTTTCCAGGACTCTGCTCAGTATTCTAGCCGATCTTCTTCTTCTTCTTATTATTATTATTAACATTATTACTCCTAGCGAGTTTTTTTATTGGAGTGTGAGTGATAGCAAGTCTTCTCTGATCTCCAAGACTCAGTTTCAAACTGTTTTGGTAGTACTTTCGTCTGGATGGTTTCAGTGGTTCCCCTATTCTTAATTTCTGAGACCTTCTTTACTGGTTCTCGAGAGACTGTTCCAATAATAATAACAATAACTTATTACACTTAGTAATGGTAATGGTTTTTAAAAAATACGTTATATGAACATGCAAAATTATTTAAAATGTTCCTTCTTACGATTTAATCAAAATTTCTTTGCTCTTAAATAACCCTAAAGCTGAGCTCACAAAATTCATAAAACACATTTATTGTCTGCTCCAGGGAGAATAAAATAGATGGTTCGGTTTAGATTTTACTAAAGGTTACTAATTAAGACAAACACCTGAAGGTTGGAGGGTACATCGGCTGAAACGTTGCGATTCTAACAACCAAGATGAGGATACCAGTTCGAAGAATCATAAGTAATATATATCATGGACACAACAGAAGAATACTGCGTGTTTTGAACAAAATCCTGCAGCACCCCACAAAACGTAGCCATTAACCTCTCATTTCACAAACCATCCAAGTAAGACGAAAAAAAACATACTTGGCACTTCTTGAAAAGTAAGGACAAACTTATAAGCGGCGTTTTCTTATGGACTACTACATATAGACACACTAGTTTCGGCTGACCAGCAAGAACTTATATAGATCTGCACTGTGCAGACACTGGATACTGTCTACAGAACCTGCCAGGAGCAATGGATGACAAGGATGGATGGAGAAAGAGAGCGAGTCAGGGAACGTCGTGCTATCAACACGATTTGATATATATATATATATATATATATATATATATATATATATCAGTTATTAATAGAATGTGTACATTTATGTATGTTATGCACGCTAACCGGGGGGATTTTGGAGTGTACCCAGTCTCCTTATATTTAATGGTTACCCTCTTGTTCTCGCTGAGTGATACGGCATTGCGTATAACACACACACACACACACACACACACACACACACACACACACACACACACACTCGCCAAGTTGGCTACAGCTGTAGAAAACGCCGACTGTATCTCTGCAAAGTGGTAAGACCCCACTCTAACGAGTATCCTGTGTGACCCTAAACTTCATTTGATGGTAAGGCTCCGGTCCTTGAGCTTTGTTGAATGTGGAGTATCCCTTCATTGCCATTACTCCCAGGACCACACTGACTCAGAGTGGTAATATCTGTTAGGTCCTTTGAATGAGATAATGAGAACTGTTTAATTATTCACCATACTTGAAACCATTAAACTGTGGCAAATTGAATTTGGCCCAGTCAGCTGGGGCTTCAGAATACACCGGCTGCATCTCTGCAGAGAGATAAGACTCCCCCAACGAGTGTCCTAGATATGACACTAAACAATCTTATAGTGAGGTTCCAGTAATGCTACAGCTTTGGGGAATACGGAGTACCTCTTAACTGCCATCGCTCCCAGATCCACTCTGGCCCGGAGTGGTAGTGCCTGATAGGGTCCTATTTATGGGTCAAATAGAACGAAACTGCGTCCTTATACTCAACTGCATTGTTTGAAATAGAACTATTTTGACATTTACTGTGTGTAAACAAAAACTGTTCTTCTGCTGAACTGAATTGTTTGAAATGGAACTGTTTTATCTATAAAACTGGATTTGGCATTAAATGACCTAAAATAGTTGATATGTCATAAAACCAAACCAAACTGAATTGTTTGAAATAGAACTGTTTTGAGATTTAACTGTTAGTATACAAAAACTATATCTATACTAAACTAAATTGTTTGAAATTTAATTCGGCGTTAAATGACCCGAAAAGTCTTGATACGTCGTAAAACAACCAACCAACCAAGCAAATAGAATTATTAGTGTTTGTGTGCAATACTTGAAACCATTTAATTGCGTGTAGATAAATGGGCCCCGGTTCGTGTTAAATATGTTATCTAAAACTATTCTTTTACTAATCTTTTATGTTCAGTATATATCATTATTATCATCATGTCGCGTCGTCAGCACGGATATCCCTGACCTTCTCTCGCCACTCTGTTGTGTAGCCACATACATATGCATAATACAAATATAAGCAGAAATATAGTCAACTATAATACCGGACATTGGCCTAGCGGTTAGAGTGTTGGTTCAATCCCAGGTCGAGTCATACCAAAGACTCAAAAAATGGTACTTGATGCCTCCTTGCTTAACACTCAGCATTATAAGGTACGGATCAAGGGTAAAGTGGAGCAATCCAGGGAAAGGAGTAGCGCCCTCCCCTACACCTTGGTGTAGTAAGCTATCGAAAAGGGAGCCTTCGGGTCACCCTCGACTATGGTCGCCTACTTTACTTATAATGACGAACTTCAATGAACGAACGAACACGTTTCTTTATAAAAATATAATCTCTCACACTTTATTCTCGAAAGGGTAATGTTTCTTGTGAGAGAGAGATGAGCTGGAGACGGGGACAGACAGCTATATTGACCCCAAGTTATTCTGGTCATAGCAGCACTTCTTCCTAATCTTGGCTGGGGTTGCTCAACCATGGGTCACTGAGGGCCTAAAGCCCTCTGTCTGCCGCTGGCTCTCAATTCGGCATCTTGTCTCCAACTAACTGTTTTTCAAAAATACCCAAATTCTCAGCCGATCACTTCCGGGCATGACGTCATTCACACTCCAGTCCCTCTTCCTATCTGGGGTTTATTATGACAATTGCGATTGTCATATCCTCTGTGCACGAGCGTAAACTGTACCCAATGTCTGTGCACCTGAACTAAGAGCCGAATAGTTCAAAGCCCAACCAAACTGAATGATAAAATATAATTGACGAAAAATGATTTATATAAAAAAAATCATTCCGTAATTATATAACAACCCTTCCCTATCGTTCATCACTTCCGGCAGGTTCTCAGGGCTGCATCCCGTATCTACACAGAGCTGCTGTATGTAGGTTCGAGCTGGTCGTCCTGCCTTTGCTCGGCCGTGTAAAGGGTCCACAGGAGTACATTACTTATGAGCTCATCCCTAATTCTCCAGCAGTGTCCTGCATGTCTGGTTCATCTAATTTTGATAGTATTCGTGATGGGTGGTAGGTGACCGTATAGCTGCTGCTTTGTGAGGTGCTGCTTCCAGGACTTGTTCAATTTTGCTCGCTGCATTCTTGTGTAATTGCCGTCAAGCTTTTTCTCCATCCGTTTAGTTAGCGTCCACGTAGTGCATCCACATAGCAGTTACGACACGACCAATGCTTGGAAGAAACTGCGTTTCATTTTATCGGTCAGATCTGACTTCCATATGACCGAAGCCTATTGATAGCTGTCCATGTCTTTGCTAGTCGTGTGTTGATGTCTGTCTTGGTTGATGAAACACTGCTTCCTAGGTAGGTGAATTTGTCTACAAGTTTCAGAGAGTTACTGTTTAGTGTAGAGATGTCGCCTGTTTGATTAAAGCTCATATATTCCGTTTTAAAGTCTAGTCAATATATAGGAATAAACATAATTTGGCATTAAATAACCTTCAAGGGTTGATATGCCTTAAAAACAATCACACACAGAATCAATACACCAACATGTGATTGAGCATTATGCATCATCATGTGACACCAGTTAGTCAAATAGATTTATATCAGGTATCCGGATGGAAGATTAGTGAACGCTCTTTTGATATGAGAGTTATCTACGATTATTACCAGAATAAACAGACTCAAATCAAAGAAAGTTTGGTTGGGGCTCTAGAATATGCCGACTGTACCTCCATTGTTGTCCGTGGATGGTGATTCGTAATGATTAAAGACAGGATCATGATTGTTGGGCAGTCTGTGACCAGACATTCAAAGTGGTCACGTAACTTACAACTCTCTACTTTGGCTCTTATTTGGTTAAACGGGCGGTTGAAGAGGCCGAATCCGATCGAACGGTTTGACATGTCAAGCCCTAGCATTTATATAATTGTCCAGAGTGTATACTTCAAATTACTCTTGTACCAAACAAATAAAACTAAAGTTTGTGACTGTGGTCGATGGCGACCCGAGGGCTCCATTTTCATTAGCTACTACACCAAAGTGTAGGGGAAAGCGCTACTCCTTTTCTTGGATTACTCCACTTTACTCTTGATCCCTACCTTTTAATGCCGAGTATTAAGGAATTGAGTCTTTGGTATGACTCAACCTTGGATTGAACTCCAGTCTCCCGGGCAACTGGCGAACACTCCACCTACTAGGTATTTGGGCCCCAACCCTTTTCATCTTAAGGTGCAAGGAAGCAGTGACTGAAGTTCAAACATGCCGGAAAAATCTTTGAGTATCCTGTATATGACATTAAACTGTATTTGATGGTGAGGCTCCAGTTCAGGAGTTTGGGAAATGAGGAGTACGCTTTCATTGCCATTACTGCTCGGTCTACTCTTGCCCTGAGTGATTCTAAGGGTATTAGAAAAGAATACTTGATAATTAGAATTACTAATGTGAAATAGCAATACTTGAAACCGTTTAACCATGTGCAAACAAATGATTAATATTTAAAAGAATTATCAGTGTTTGATAGGAATACTTAAAACCACTTCACTGTGTGCAAACGAATGAGCACAGACTCATTTTAAAATAGTTTGTTTAATGTCATATCAACCTTTGTGGGTTATTCAATACTATAGCAATCCTTGTTGCTATCTAATACATATCTAGAGGTTTATTACCTTTCCCTAATGTATTCGTTCGCAAGTGAACTTAATAGCGAGACTGGAATTCGAACTCACTATCTTCGAGGCTGCCTTCCAGCACTTTATCCTTTTCTCCACAGGGACTCCTCAATTTTAAGATAGTTATCTATAAACTATTCGCTTACAAATCAAATGTGTGTGTTTGTGTAAACCTCTACTACAAACAAAAAATCCACTCCTATATCACAGGGTTTTCGTACGAAGTAGTTGCCAACTTCAAAAGTCTGATTCTTTGAAGCCCAGCATCTTCCACTTCATCAGCTGTCATCAACACATTCAAGTGAACACATCTCAGGGAAGAAACTGGAATAAGCAGAAGTACGTGAACCCAATGTTAGAATCAGCAACTAAAAAGCCAAAATAAATTTATCTTGATTCAGTGATCGGCTCCCTAATCATCTCTCAATGTGAGCCTGAAAATGAGCCTCATGTTACTGTAGCCCTGTCAGTGAGACTTAGAATATATCGACTGTTTCCTCAGCAGAGAAATAAGACCCCCACCCATCAACCAAAATTGGGGTGCCTGGATATGAGACTAAGCTGGATCCTGTGGTAAGGCTGCAATTCCGGAGAGAGTGGCGTCACCTTAGTTGTAATCTTTATTCCCAGGAGGCGGGATCAGGGTAACGGCTAACATTGTAGGAAACTGAATTGGTGATCTGAATTTAAATCCTAGAGGAAGCTATCTGCGTTTCACTTCACGTTAATTCCCGTTAGGAAATGCATGAATCCATCGGTTCTCTCCCTAGATATTGGTAAATAATCGGGCAAGAGAACAAAAACTATAAGAAAACAAAAACTCTAAATTCATACAAACTTTACTTTCCTTAAAAACTGACATTGTATCAAATCATGCTATTAGCAGAGGGGTTGGGTCGATCCAATCTGAAACAGAGTGATATCACCTGTTGGAGTCTCAAAAAGAGATACGAGGGAGCATGGATATGCCTGACTGTTCCGCCACCCGTCTCTATCGTCCATCGCTCCCGGTAGGTCTTCAAGGCTACCTCCTGTATCGGCTCAGAGCTGTTGCATATAGTGAGAGGTATATGACCCCCTTGAATATAAGCTACTGAAAGGCCCTCAAGAAAATGACTTGCTGTACTCTACATGTAATTTTCTATAATTGCCGCGATCAAATTTCGACGATAACGACGACAAAGCTTTTCAAATATACATTAAAAATACTTGTTCTATCTCTGAGACGGAGTTGTTTGCATTTTATATAGTGCTAATACCCTTGGTAAAAGGTATGAATCCTACTATTCCCCAGCCAGCTATGGGTTGGGCACTCTTTATTCTTTAGCCTTGATAGGGAACTAGTCAAAAAGAAGAAAAATTCTGAATTCTGCTTAAAAATTGACCTTATATCAAATTCTGCACGAGCGAAAGGGTTGATAAACATAATTTTTTTTCTTGCTCTGATAAAACACTATCTAAATATCTTTGATGCTGTCGTTAATATACAGCATCCGACTTTAGGCACTAAGAGGGAAATTAAATATATTCCTTAGTTGATGAAGAACTTATCAATCTAATTTTAAGAAGATCAATTTTTGTCCTCTTTCTTTTAAGAATATATCCACCCCCTCACTTAGTTTATTCTACTATACTTGATGATTTCTTTTTAAAACGCATCGGTCTAAAGTTGCATAAATTTTGATTCTACCTGTCTTAGTCTGGAGAAGCAGGGACGAGCTCATAAGTGATGTACTCCTATGGACCCCCACATGTGGCCGGGCAAAAGCAGGACGAGCAGCTCGAACATACATTCAGCAGCTTTGTGAGGATCCGGGATGTTGCCCCGGAAGGCGATGAATGATAGGGAGAAGTGGCAAGAGAGGGTCAGGAATATCCGTGCTAGCGGCACGACATGATGATGATGATGATGATTAAAACCATATTCCCTTCCCACCTTAGAATTAATACTTTGTGTGTGTGTGTGTGCGTGTGTCAATATATATATATGTAATGGGATTATAAAGATGTCTTTTAGTATGCCCGCACACACACTTGACCAGTTGGCTGTAGAATACACCGACTACTTCTCTGCAGCACCTACTTCTCTGCACCCCCCCCCCAAAAAAAAACGAGTATCCCGTATATGACACTAAACAATCTGATGGTGAGGTTCTAGTAATGCTAGAGCTTTGGGGGATGCGGTGAACCCTTTCATTGAATAGCTTGAAATAGAAAGGTTTTTGACAATTAAACTGTGTACTTATGCTAAACTGGCTTGTTTGAAATAGAACTGTTTATTAGATTTAAAATGAACTTGGCATTAAATAACCTACGAATGTTGATATGCCATAAAATCCACACACACACACACACACCGTGCATGGGCACCTTGATGTACATGTCATGTGACAAATTTAGGAATTTCTTAAGAAAAATCGTTAAGACTTCTGAAAACTAATATATAAATCGGTATATACATACGAAATAGAGTTTCCATGGAACAAAGAAATGTAACTCTTAACTGCCCCGATTCATATTAGTTCAGTTACTTATTTTGCTGTCTACATTCTTTGATTGTTGCCATATTTTAATACAGTGTCATCAACATATACATAGATTCATGAGCTATGGAAACATTTGAGATGACAAATCTTCTCTAGGTTTCATATCGCTGTATATTTTTCACGAACTGAATGCAGCCATATACCTTTTCCGAGACAATCTATGTAAGTGACCAATTGATTTTCTCTTGGTTTGGTTGCTACAACACTAATTCAGCACTTTCCTTCTTCGAGTGGTATTTGCAGTGTTCAGCAACTCCAGAGTATTTTTCTGTATAGTTCCTCATTGGTTATATGTTACCATTCAGACATCCATGCTGACAAATGCAGTTTCCAATACTTTGTTGATCCTATTTACCCAACCCCTGCGCTCGGGCAGGATATGACACGAGGTCAATTTTTAAGCGGAGTTTAACAGGTTTCAATTCAGAGTTTTCATTCTCCTAGACTAGTTGCCTCACCAAGGCTTAAGAACCCAGTCTGCCCTACTATTTACCCATAGCTGGAGGGAGAATAATTGGATTCATACCTTTGCCAAGGGTATTAGTGCTATGTGAAATGCAATCAGTCAGGTCCGGAATTTGAACTCGTGTCACCGTGTCCATTTCCTACGACGATAACCATTACATCACAGGCACCTCCAAAACTTTGTTGATGCTTCATAAACGGTTTCTACAAAACAGAAATATTATAATTGCAAGGAAAAGACAAATTTCTATTGTCTTGATTAAATGAGATCTCCATATACAATTGATCATTTAATAAATAAAAGGAACTTTTTGTCTAATGAGAAACCAATTATGTATGCGTGGGCCCTTCAATAAATTAGGGAAATTTTTGACTGAGGAAAGGACCTATTATATAGACGAGTGTCATTCCATAAATAAGAGGATGTTTTTTCATTGAGAAAGGATCTATTATATATTCAAGGGTCATTCAATAAATTTGGTGAATTTTAGAACGATGAGGGTTCTATTATATAAACGATGGACGTTTGATAAATTAACAGATTCTTTCTTACTGAAAAAAGGCATATTTTAAATACGAAGGTCGTTCAATAAATAAGTGTAATTAGTTTGACTGAGGAGATGCCTACAATATATACTCGGGTCATTTAATTACGAATAACTTTTTTTTTAAATTTCAAATTAATTTCTTTTTCAAATTTTTTTTTTCCATAAAGCTAAACTTTGTATTGTTTGAAATTGGTTTATAGCAAAAATTAGATTAATCACGCAAAAAATTGTTTTAAAGCTATTCAAAATTATAGCAAATTAAACAGACTGCCGTCAGCTTGAATTTTATCATCAATTTTCTGGTGGTTGAAAGGCAGAATTCATGTGAAATTTTTTGAATAATATGTAATGTGTACGGAGAGGCATGTTAGGATGAAAAATATTTACAAATGGACTAAATATAGGTTTGCCTCGAAGAGGTGAAAAGACAGTCCATAGAGTGGAAACGTCCTACCTCTCTGGTAAAGTTCCAGGCGCAGTGGCACAACAAAGGCCATGCTGAGTGTCTTTGGAGGCATGAAAGGACCCATCACTATTGATTTTCACGGAAAAGGGTCAACTGTAAACGATGCTTCCTATTGGCAACTCCAGAGGCAAAATTTACTTATGTTTGAATGGCCCTTGTCGGTTGTAGCATTTGGTATGCTTTTCAGTAATTTCTAAAACACGATTGATTAATTTCAATAGCACGTCAACCCGTCTAGGGTTACTTTAAGCCAAGAGGTTTGGGAATAACGTTCATCTATATTCATATTTACATTTTTCTGTAGTGTTTCTTTATAGTTTTTTTTATTCACACGGTCTTATCGAATACAAATTATTTTTAAACAGATCTACTTGAGCCATGGATGTGATCCTAATCGGTACTAGCCCTTTGGGGCAAAGTAAACCTGGAAGTAATGGCAATGAAAAACTACTCAACACTTTCCAAATCTCCAGGACTGGAACCTCACCCTCAGATGCAATTTAGTGTCATATCCAAGACCCTCCATTTTCAGGGGGATTCTTTCCCCGCTGTTGAGGCTACTGTCAGCAAATTCTTAGCAACATCGACTGAGAGAAGTTAATTATATAATACTACTTATCTATTGTATCAAATACGAAACATTATTTAGGCTTTGTGACTGATGTTAAAAGTTGTTGTAGATTCACTAATGATATTCGTCTCTTTTGAATATCATAGGAAACCCACTCATTTCGGACGAGAAGTGAAGTACGGCAACCTACAGTCACGCCACCCTTAAAATAATGGTAGCAGTACAAATAATTTTGATGGGCGAATACTTATGAACAGCCGGCAAATTATATATATATATATATATATATATATATATATAATTAACAGTGTTGGTTGTCACTAAATCATTTTGTGGGTGTGTGTCGAACAAAGAGCAATATGACATGGAGAGAGCTCAATATCTAGGATAGAGCTATTAGATATATATATTTCTAATTCATGGAATTTAGACTGCGACCCCTGGGTTTCATAGAGTTTTTTTGCAACAACAATCAGGCAGTTAAGAAAATGAAAATGGAATATATATATCTAATATATATTTATCATTTATTAATTTTATTATTATATATAGTCATTGATTTAGTGGGTAGAGTGTTTGCCAATGGCCCGGGAGACCAGGGTTTGGTTCCAGGTCACGTCATACCAAAGACTTAAAAAAAATGGTACTTGATACCTCCTTGCTTAACACACAGCATTATATTGGACTATCAAGGGCAAAGCGGAGCAGTCCAGGGGAAGGAGTAGCACCCTACCCTACACCTCGGTGTTGAAGCTATTGAAAAAGGAGCCGTCGGGTTGCCCTCGACTACAGCCGCCAACATTTATACATACACATATATATATATATATATATATACACACACATATCTCTATCAAACAATATATATATATATATACACATATACACACACATATCTCTATCAAACAATATATATATATATATATATATATATATATATATATATACACGCACATACATATACGCACACACATGCATAAATATATATACACTCAGATATATATGTCTACTCATACGCACATATATATGAGCACATTTTTTAGGGTGTTGCTTCAAGGAACTGTTCAAAATTCTACGCTGCATTCTTGCGCATTTTTCAATAAGTTCCCCCCCACAAACGCTTTTTTAGAGCCCAAGTGGTGCAGCCTTACAGTAATACTAACATAGATACAGCTTGGAAGAATTCCCTTTCAATCCTATCAGAGAAATTACATTTTCATATGTTCAATAACCTATCAATTGTAGTCCATGCTCTGTCTATGCGTATGCTGACATCAACTCAGGTATATATATATATATTGCTATTTCTACCGAGGTATTTGAACTGGTCTAATAATTTCAGAGGGTTGCCATTTACTGAGGAGATGTCAAAAACACATAATGTCAGTTTTATCTGAGTTTACTTAGAAACTAATGTCCATAGCTGCCTGCTCCAGGCTATGCAGTTGAGATTCGGCTTGTACAGGTGTATTTGCGAGAAAATCTTGATAATCAACGTAGTGATAGTTTCTGCAGGATATCGTCTGCTTATATAAATAAATAAAGCTGAATGCCCTAATCTCAGTGATGGGCAAATCCTTTTAGTTAATGGTAGACTATATTTTGATAAATAGCAAATGATACTGTTGGTAAGTATCACACCTTTTAATCAGAAGAACAGCTCGAGAAGTTGTAATTAGTGACTTTCTTACAGGATTATAAAATGAACTGTTGACTAAGAAGAGTGGGAGATTTTTGTAAGAAACAAATTGGTCGAGTTAAGTTAAGCGTAACTAATTCTATTTCAAATTGTTTGTGTGCCATTTTACTACGGGGGAGTCCCAGTAGCATAGTGGCTAACGTACTGAACTGAGACATCGTCGTTCGCAGGTTCGAACTCCAGTCACGCTATTACGTTCATTTTCAGACTACTATCCTTGGGTAAATCATGAACCCTTTTATACTCCCATCTATGGGTTAAATAGTACCACTACTATTCTTCTACAAGAATGATTTGGCTTTAAATAACCCTCGAAGTTTGATAGGCTAGGAAAGCAAATCATACCATCTTACTACCTACTAGCTCTGAGCTATCTTGCTATAACGAAGTTGTATGTTATTTGGTTTACGAACAAGTTGTGGAAGGCAGAAAAACAAAATCTCCTCCGATTTTAGATCTGGAGCAAGAAAAAAAAAATAGTAGTTCTGCTATTTTTATGTAAAACTATATTTTATATTTTAATAAACTGTTTTTTTTATTACTGGAGCTAAGTAAAAAGAAAAAAGTTACAGAGACTTTTATTTAAACATAGTGGTAGTAGAAATTAATCGTAAAATTACAGTCACATAAGAGTCGAGAAATTAGGCCAGAAAACCAGGTCATCCATGTCCAGGGAGCAATACTTATATTGCTCTGCTTCAGGGGGTCGTCCCCTTGATCTGTACCCGCCCCCTATTGAACATAAAGATGTGCCAGTTCTTAATACCATAAGCACTTCGAAATTATTAATTCCAATCGACTTGGGAATTTTGGTTTCTCCACTAATTACTCGTGAGAGGCCTTACTTTAAAAAGTCGACCTAGTGTCACATTTCATCGTTGTGGGTAGATGGGTAAATTCTACCTCAAGCATCTCTCCTGTCACCCCAAATATGATTCCCTTCGGTATATAATATATCTCACACAGGCTCCTCTCAGGCTCTTTCAGTAATCAGTCAAACCCACAAAAAATAAACATATAATTCTATGGGAATGAGAAATTCAATCTGATCGCCCAATCCAGGTCAGGCGATAAGATACCTTTACTCGTAAATAGTAAAGAGCTGTCGGATATTGCCGTTCAAGCAGGCCACAGGGGGTCATGGAAAGAAAAGAATAATAAACAAGCTGTGTAAATGCCTGGAACATCGAAAGAACGGAAGGAAATAGTGAAATAAGATGGCTTAGTAATCGTGGTACCATGGCCAAAGTAAGCAAGTTCGAATTCCAGCAAAAAAATATGAACTTTTTTCTCTCCCAAGCTATGGATTAAATTGTATCATTGCTATTTTTCTACAAGGATTACTTTGGCATTAGATAAGCCACAAAGGTTGATGCGCCATTAAACAAAGAAACTGTAACTTAAAGAAGAGGATTAGAATCGTGTCCATTACTGTGTGGAAGAAATGACGATCCGAGGAATAACTGAATGCGTGAAGACGAAAGCATACCGAAAGTCAGATGTAATACTAAGGAAAGTGCTATATAGAGGATGGGTTGTTGTCACTTGATCTTTTGTAGAAGCCGCTCGATACAATAAAAAATAAAGACCAAAACAAACAATAACAATCAAAATGACTAAAACACTGAGAAAAATAGCCTTGCTAGTTGGCACTAACAACAACAACAGCAACAAAAAGGAATAGAACAGCCAAATCAAGAAAGAAGTAGAACGTTGGAAGAAAATAAAAATTATAAATATTCGGAAATATTGGAAGTGGGTACCATCCAACAAGTTGGGATGCAGACATTGGCATAATGGTTATTGTGTTCACCAATGGCCCGGGAGACCAGATTTCCATCCCAGGTCGAGTCATACCAAAGACTCAAAAAAAATGCTACGAGATGCTACCTTGCTTAACACTCAGCATTATAAGGAAAAGATCAACAGTTAAGTGGAGCAATATAGGGAAAGGAGTTGCGCCCTCCCCTTCACCTTGGTGTAGCCTTCAGGTCACCCTTGACTAAGGTCACCAACTTCACTTTATTTCAGACAAACAAGGAAACTTCTCGAAACCAAACACTCATCAGGGGATAAATTAACAAGAAAGTCTTGGAAACCGGAAGAGACTTGCTGTAACACAGACCCGAAAGAACGATCATCAGTCAACGCTGGTGAGAATAATTCACAAGGAGTATTATGATATTAATAATAATAATAATGTCAAAGCAAGAATAAACAAAACGCCATCAAATAAGAGATGAAAACAATGTGGTAAAAGAGACGAAACGAGCAATCTCATAATAAGCGAATGCTGTAAATAAACAGAGAGAGAGAGAGAGTGTGTGTGTGTGTGTGTGTGTGTGTGTGTGTGTGTGTGTGTGTGTGTGTGTGTGTGTGTGTGTGTGTGTAAGACTAGGAACACCTGAGTGATGAGGTGATCCACTGGCAATTGAGCAAGAAGTTTAAATTTGACCATACGAAAAAAATGGTATATGCACAACATGGACTCTATCCTGGAAAATGTGACACAACATTCTTTGTGATTTTGAGACAGAAACGGATCATTTAATCTCGGCCTGAAGACTAGATCTTGTGATTGTTAACAACAACAACCACAAAAAAAAAGAAAAAAAAGAAAACCTGCTGAACAGTGGACATTGTCGTTCCAGCTGACCATAGTGTAAAACTGAAGGAAAGCGAAAAGAGAGAAAAATACTTGGACCTTTCTAGAAAACTGAACCCCCGCCCACCAAAAAAACAAACAAACTATGGAGCATGAAAGTTATACCAACTGTAATTGGCAGGATTGGTTCAAGGAATGGGGGACTTGGAAATAAGAGAACGAGTAGAGACCATCCAAGCTACAGCATTGTTGAAATCAGCTAGAATACTGAGAAGCGTCCTGGAGACTTGCTGTCACTCAGACTCCAGTTGAAAACCATCAGCTGACGCTGACATGAAAAACTCTCAATGAGTAAAACAACAACAACAACAACAATAAAGGTTAGAAGACCAAATATCGTTTTAACTGACCCGCAGAAAAGAACTTTTTACATTTTGAGAATTGCGCCTTCCCAGTGGATTGTGAAATGCGAAAATACCGATAAAACAGACTTGAATCTTGGCAGAGAGTTGAAAAACCGATGAGCATGAAAAATGACTGTGATACCAATTGTATTCGGTCCACCTGGAACTGTCAATAATGGTCATGAAAATATGCAAGGGGAAGTAGATATCAAGAAAACGAATCGAGACAGTCCATACTATATCACTGTTAAAATCGGCTAGGATACTTAGACCAGTCACGGAGATCTAAGGAGACTTGCTATCACTCAATCTTCAGTGAAGACCACTTGATTGAACTGGCGTGAAAAACCCGAAAAAACTGAAACCATAATAATTCATAATACTGTAATCTGAAAAATGATATGAAGACTGTCCAGAACAAACAACAGAAACCCCCCAAAACTAGTATACTTTCGAACTTTCTTACCCAAATTGATATATTAAGATTAACTGCAATCGAGCTGATTTTGTGGTTAAGGACTACAAAAGAAAAAACATTCCTTCTAATTTTGATAGCAGTCCCGACAGAAAATAACATATCAGTCAAATAGTATAATAAAAAAAAAGTCAAGACAGTGTCCAGGAAATCGATATTGAAAAAAATGTGCCTCCTAAAAACTACTGTCGTGCCGATAATAGTAAGATTCCTGCTTAGGATTTATAAAGTGAAAGATAACCATATAACAAGATACCAGACAGTTCTAGCCCATATTATGAACGAAAAGAAAAAGCAATTTGCGGTACTGCTCATCTCTATAGGAGAGTGCTATTAGTGCGACTAAAAATATCACTCAGATATAGAAAAATACATAAAATACATATAATTACTATCTCCCCTCACGCTAGGTCTTGGGTAAAGACTAGGGGAAGAACTACAGTAACTGAAAATAAAACTGAAAATTAAATAATAATAATCAACAGATGGTCTTTCTGAGATTAAGTTTACCAAATCCAAAGATTATATCATGAAATTCATATTAATTAATTAATCCTCTTAATTAAAGAATATGCGGAACAACAATTAATTAGGCTTGTGATTTAATTGTATGAAATAAATCACTTATCTAAATCGTTTTTGGCAGCAATAAAAATCCCCCTACAATTGTGTATGTGCGTGCCTATTGTTATTTCATATCTTTATATCAATGCGTTCATTTATACAAAGATTTACTTTAGTGATGGAACTCAGGCTCGACTAACAGGTCATATATATATATATATATATATATATATATATATATATATATTGTGTCGAGTTTAATGCTCACTGGGTCTTCCACTATGCTGCGTTGTGCCAGACAAAGTTAAGGCTGCCTACTACATAAATAATGCCAGATAATGAGGTTTCTTGGGCCAAATTATCTGATGTAAATGTGTTTGGGAAAAACAAAGACAAAACAAAAAACAAACAAACATTCCTTATAAGTATTTTTTCATATATTCATACACACACACGAGGTACTCGTGGCGTAACAGTTGTGCCGTAGAAAATGGACTCGGCGTCCCAGGTTCAAATCTTGGACGAGACTGATTGCATTTCTCATGGGGAAACGTATGAATCTAACAATTTTCCCTTATGTTTGGGGTAAATACTAGGGCAGGCTACGCTCAGACAACTAGTCTAGACAAAGGAAGACTCTAAATTCACACCAGCTCTACCCTTCCTGATGACGGACTGTGTTATATATATATATATATATATATATATATATATATATATATATATATATATAATGTTTTCGGCCAATCTGAAGATCGGGTACGTTAAATACACAGTCATAAGCTTCTATTGTTTTATTTTTCATAGATGAAATATCGTATTATTGCTTTCTTTTTTATAGATAGCACAGTATTTTACTGATTTAAAACGATTGTAGCGGTATATTATATATATATGCATACATATATATGCACACACACATACATATATATGCACGAACACACACACATTCATAGGCGCAGTCAGCAGAGGCTGCAGTAATACCGACTGCATCTCTGAAAAGGGGGCAAGACTTCACCAACGTGTCCTAATTATGACACTAAACAATCTGATGATGAGGCACAAGTAATGCTGGAGCTTTGGGAAATGTGGAGTACTTCTTCATTGCCATCGCTCCCAGGTCCACTCTGGCCCGGAGTGGTAGCACCTGATCGGATCCTATCTATGAGTCAAATAGAACTAAACTGTGTACTCATGCTAAACTGAATTGTTTGAAATAGAACAGTTCATATGTATAAAAATGGATTTGGCATTAAATAAACTACAATGGTTAATATGCCATAAGACCAAACCAATCGCGCGTGCACACACATACACTATATATATATATATATATATATATATATATATATATGTCGTTGGGCAGGAGCCTTTCATTTGAGCAACTTGGATTAAATAATAAGGACACATTTCGTCTATATAATTTTCTTAAATTGTCCTTAGCACTTCGGACCTTTCATAGGCCATCATCAGGGGTTGCTGGCATGTATAAAAAGTGTTTTTTGAAGAGTTTTGAAAATTGTTCTAATTTTTTTTATAACATAACCAAATTACGTAAACACAGAGTTGGATAAAACTGAGATGCTGATAAATTTAAAAACAGAACGCTATCAACGGAAATAGAATATTATCAAGAAATATGGACAATTTTGTTAAATTCACCCACCAATTCCAACCTGAAACCAAGACAATTATCAGGAAATTTGAAAAGACCTTAAGAAAATTATAAAGACAAAATGTGTCTTTATTATTCAAACACACACACACACACATACATATAAAATCAAATGTCTCATCTGAAGAGTGTATTTTTTTACAAGTGCATGAAGTTTATAGCTAAGAGACTGACATAAACAGGTGACAACATTCATTTATTTCAGATTTTAGCCTTTTCTTATGGCCCATGATTTGAGCAAACTTCTGCTTCCAGAAAACTATTTTGATAACGATTTAGTTTGGTTTTAGTTTCTTTATTTAACAGCATATAAACCTTCAGGGGTTATTTAATGCCAAAGTTATCCTCGTAGAATAACTGCAGGGATACGATTTAATCCATAACAAGGGGGGATACATGGTTTCATGCCTTCCCCATGGTATTAGTTCGAAAGTGAACGTCATAGCGTGAATTGAGTTCGATCTCGCTTACTTCGACGCCGCAGTCCAGCACTTTAGCCATTACGCTACCGTACTCCCTCCCTTAGGTTGCATTGTCAACAAACTATGTTTTAAAACAAATCAATTTTGGTTGATTTGTTCCAAACTTTACGGCTTAAAAGTGTAGCGTTTTCAAAATTTTAAGCCATTACATTTTTTAGAAAGTTCAATGCATCTTGTGCAGTAGGTACCACGAATGATCAAACGTCTCAAAAGTCGTTTGGGAAGTGTCATAATGATTTACAAAGCTCCACTATCGTGTAGTTATCGTTGATAGCAATGATATCACGAGAGTATCACACATGCCATAAAGAAAACTAACATAACATATTAGCTTTGTTAGTCAGTTTGATGTGCGACTTCCACGTAAGTTAGATAATAAAGAAACTATTGAACCATATTAAAAGTAGACTTCTTTCTTAATAAGATGAGAAGAGTGATTGGTTGTTTAGTTGGGTTTTATGGTATATCAACTCCTGTCGATTATTTAATACCAAATCTTTATGCAAATAACTTGAATATGGTTTGTAACCACATTTTATTGAAAACATTTTTAAACAAGCCAAATATCATTTGTTTGCACACAGTTAAATGGTTTTAAGTATTTCTATCTCACAGTAATAATGCAATTTACTATTAATCATTTGTTTGTACAAATCTAAAGAGCTCCAAGTATTGCTACGTATCACTAACAAATCGATTTAACGTAAGTCATTTGTTGGCACACAATTTAAAAGTCAAATAGTTCTATTTTACCCACAGATTGGACCTTATCAGGAGTTACCATTCCGGGTCTGAGTAGAGCAATCGCAATAAAGGGGTATTCCATATTACTTAAAGCTCCAAGACTGGAGCCTCACCATCAAATGGTTTAATGCCACATCCAGAATACTCGTGAGCGGAGGTGGGAGGCTTACACCACAGAAGAGATGCAATCGGTATAATCTACAGCCGCAGACGACTGGGCTGGAGATGAAAAGTCGATATATCCGAATAACGTAAAATGCAAAAGATCACAAGGCAAGTGAAATGAGTAACTCTATTCCTATAAAAAAAAACAGTCTTCACGATTTGATTTTGTGTAAAAGTTGAGATTGAAAATGTGTTCACTTTTATGTTTACTATTGATTCGAACTAGTACTGCTCACAATTAAACCAACTAAAGTGGCTAATATTCCATCAGGATAAGGATATACCTCACTTTGATGCTGTTAAAAGTTTTCTATGTGAATCATCAGATATTTTGTCGTTGAGTTATTATCAATTCAGGTAATTATAGAATTCTTTTAATGGATAAAAAAATGGATATACATACACAATGAAACCTCGTTGCGTCATATAAAGTGAGAGGCGAGGAAACCGTGCCCTTTTATATGTGTTCCAATATTGCAGAAAAGAAGAGTTCCTTAGACTGTTTCTTCATTTGTCGCTAAGAATTCCAAAATTTCCTGCATGTTTTCTTGTGAAAATATGCAAGCTTAAGATATTTAATTAAAAAAGATTAAATTTCTTATGTTGTTTCTCAATTTGGATATTCAAGTTCCAAAATTCAAATATTTCACTCGATATCACATTATACACAGAAAAATCTATTAAACAAGTTTTTACTAACACACATTTGCCAGGTGATCCTTCACCCAGTGTCCCTCCATTGCTCTATAATGAGTGGGAGAAGAGACACGACCTGATACATAAAGCAATAGCATAAATAATGGATCAGTCTTTGAATGACCCACAATGAAACCTCCTTGGATCATTTACTAAAGAAGCCATGTTTCTTCTTCTCAAGAAATTATATGATTTCATTCTATTTATTAATAATTTGTTTGCACACTGTCACATAGTTTCGAGTATTCCTATCTAATATTAATAATTTCTGAAAAGATTTATTTGACCTCTACAGGGTAGCATAGACCTGTTTGCAATGACAACAAATGCTGTTTAATGTGGTGATAAATTGGGTAGAACCAGCCATATTTACTTTTGGAGAAGCTAATAAAAACGAAATCCAGCATCGTTGTAATATATATTCATGCGAACAATGCTTTTCAGGATTTGAAATCTGAATTTTTACTTCTAGACTGGTTGCCCTATCAAAGCAAGAAAGCTCAGTTTGCCTACTATGGCCTAACCGAGTGAATTTTATTATAATGGTATTGGCATGTGTGCCTCATTATACACTTTCTCCTAGTAAACAGTTCTCAGTATAGGTCCACAATCCGACCCATATCACATGCATTTTTAAATCGCAGACCATGTTGACTATACAGACTTGGTCAATGTGCAAAGACGCATTGAAATGGATCTTCCTTGATCTTGATTTTCGTGACAAATTTCTCTTATTTTTTCTACTCCTTTTCTTATTGGGGATGAGTGGCCTGGCTCATATGTATTCCTAATTGTGATCCATTTACTCCCCTGAACGGCAACAAAATAAAATCAAATTTTGCTTTTAGAATGAAAGACCATTGTGTAATATAGCGAGATAATTTGTGTATAACCAGTAACAAGTTATAAGGGAAATTTTGGGTGACAAGCAAAAGGTCGTTCCATTTTTGGTGTACATGATACGGTAATTAAAAAGCTGTATTCTGATTGGGCGCAGGATTTTGACGTCAAAAGAGACACACATAATTAGAAATTTTAGTGAATAAGATTCGGGTCAGCGAAGAGAACTAGAGCATTTTGAGAGAGCAAAAGTTGGCCAGACCGTAAAGGACTTTGGGTCAAATAATGGCCTGCGAATATCTTTACCTTTTTCTGGTGAAAGTGCAAAACGAAAACTCACGTAACATGAAGAAGACTAACTTCCCTGTCCTATGTAAATAGTTAATATTTGAATAAAGAAATTATTAGAATATGAATGCACTTATCAGCTTTCTTTCAACCCCCACCCCCGGAAAATATCGGGATCCAGTGTCAACCTAAAGTATCAACACAAGCAACAGATCAGATAATGCAATAGTTCGTCTCATGCATAGTTGATGCTGATAGGCATGCATGCATAGAAAAGAATCAATTTTTAAATCTGATAAAATAATTTAAATAAAGTTATTTACTGTTTTATATAATTTACATTTATCATATAATTAAATAATTTATACAAAAAAAATGATATAAATGTATTTGATATAATATATATAATCATTCTTGATCATTTACAACAGTAGATGGTTGTCACTATATAACTTGGTGTGTTTGTGGCAGACCAAATGCGGTTTAATTTGGACAGTGCTCAATATCTGTGATAGAGCTGTTATATAATAAAATAATAAACACATTAGTTTTTATTTATATTTGATAGCATCAAACCAGTGATTGCAGACAAGCATCCATGCTATATATATATATATATATTGTCATCCACAGACAGACTGTTTCGTTCTATCAGAACTCTTCAGTGTGGCTAGACACGCAGGACGCTCGAAGCCGGGATCGAAACCCGTCCAACTTTACGTTAGACTAAGTTTCAGACCTCTCGGCAACCAAGCGGACCACGTTGGCTAAGGGAATTTTTAAGGTATTTTATTTTAGCAACAGCATCAGACTCAAAACTTGGTTAAGTCGTCATTATAAATTTATTTCGGTGGAGAATATTACTATACTCTCCGTCTCCTCAGATGACTTTTTACATGATTTTCTCGAAGTTGCAGAACAGCAAATGTGGAATTACAGTTCGTATTCAAAAAAGAAAAAGAAATAAAAACACAAATTATTTAAATTCACGGGCGAGGGGAGAGGGGGTCAAAATGCTAGGTGTTAAAAGCATTAAGAGACAGGAGTGGAGTTTATCAGTAGGTTAACCTATCCTAGTTTGCGCATTTGTAGGGAGGTTCAGTAGCAGATATTTCTGAGATGAGGAATTATGGACATTATTTACTTTTTTTGGACTATTGCCCTCATCTTTGTAGCCATGTTTATCACAATGTTTCGGCCGTTGTACGCTCCGGCCTTCCTTAGTTGGTTGAAATGTCGAACTTGGCCTTTTATTTCGCTCACCGGGGTAGACTGTTCTAGTTCCACGAGCCGTGCTTAATGGATGTCTGTTATCAATTATCCTTGAGGACACATGGCACAGTAGATAAAGGCGTTGGTTAGATCGAGTGACATACCTAAAGAGTGTGAGTTCAATACCCGGTGAAGGCAGTGGAGAACTTTCAGAGCGGAAATTTTAGGAGATAACTGATAACAGATATCCATTAAACATGGCTCGTGGAACTAGAACAGTCTACCTCGATGAGCGAAATAAAGTGCTAAGTTCGACATTCCAACCACCTGAAGAAGGCCGGGGCGTACAACGGCCGAAACGTTGTGATAAAGATGGCGACAAAGATAAGGACAATAGTCCGAAAAAAGTAAATAATATATATATATATATATATAATTGTTATTTATTAGAAATAATTACTTGAAACCATACAACTGTGTGCAAAAAAAAAAAAATCATAAAGAAACAACTATTAAAAAACTGAGAAAAAAAAATCAAAATAAAATAAACGTGATTTCTCTTATATCTTCGCATAAACTAACGCTAGATGGATTGACGTGCCGTGAGAATTACTGTAAATAACAGAATATACCTTGATTCGAGGCTGACAAACTTATAAGGTTGCCACGTGAGGACATATATGTGCTTAAAATATCCTTTTATTTAAGTGTTATATATTGTGTTAATCCTTGGAAATTGTCAGAAGGAGGCTGATAGGTACTACATCTTGCCCAAGGGCGACCTGAACTATGAAAGGCTGGGGCGTTCAGCTTTTGGAGGCTCCTACATACCATCGTACTAAGAAGACGGACTCATCAACCGTCTACCTCTCCCTAGAAACCCAGAGACGTGTCAGATGGCATGGGCGCGTCCTTCGCCTTCCTCTAAGATTTGCAGATTCGAAGCTCCCTCGCGACGCGACTCTCCTCACTCTGTTCTTGATATTTAGACGTCGTCTCAGAGGACTTCTGAATCTGCAGAGTCAACTTTGCACTGGAAGAGTTTCTGGCTGTCGACCGAGTTGGGTCTACACGCCGAGGTGAGCAGAGAGGTTGTTATTGTTAATGAAGATGGTTGGCTTGGTTTTATGGCATACCAACCCTTGTAGGTTATTTAATGCCAAATTCAGTTTATACATATATTCTAGATATACATTTCCCAAAGGAAAAATTTGTAAGTAACAATTTTAAAATCGCTAGAGCCCATTTTTTTTTGTACAGTTAAATGGTTTTCGTTATTCTCATGAAATAAAAATAATTCTTTTAAGTATTAATCCTTTATTTGCACACAGTTGAAGGGTTTCAAATATTATTATGTAACAGTAACAATTTATTAAACATCAGTCATTTGTTCACCTACAGTTAACTCTCTCTCTCTCTCTCTTTCTATATATATATATATATATATATTTTAATCTTTTTATCTACCTGGTTTCAATACCTGATTGAGTCATACCAAAGACTCAAAAAATGGTACTTGATACTACCTTGCTTAACCCTCTGCATTATAAGGTAAGGATCGTGGGTAAAGTGGAGCAACCCAGGGAAAGGAGTAACGCTTTCTCTTACACTTCGGTGTAGTAGCTCTCGAAAAGGGAGCCTTCTGGTCACCTTCGACTATGGTCGCCAACTTAACTTACTATGCGATCGTAAAGAGCTCTTAAGGTAAAACTTAGGCAAACTTATTTTCATTATATATATATATATATATATATATAATTTCTTAGTAAATAGTTTGTTGGTAGTTTTATTTTCAAATGAATTAAACCTAATTTAATTGCCCACATCGAATATTGTCATTGTCTCCACAGAGTTAAATTATTTCAAGTATTCCACTCTAACTCTGATTATTCTATTCAATATCAATCATTTGTTTGCTTGCAGTTTCAAGTATTCTTATGTAACACTAACAATTCAGTTAATGGGAACAATGGCAATGAAGGGGTACTTCGTATTCTCCAAATTTTCAAGGCTATTAGATTATTCAGTGTCGTATCCAAAGCAAACGTTGAAGTTAGGGGGTCTTATTCCTCTGCAGAAATCCAGTCAGCATATTCTATAGACCCAGCCCAGTGGGCTGTGATAATAATGGTTTAAGTGGATAATTCTACTACTTCTAATGTTTATGATTAACGTTAAATTTGCATTAAGACTAAAAGAAAAAAATCTTCAAGACTTATTTGCCTCTCCTAAATTCACGATACTAATTATCTAAATTGACTTTTTAAAAATTGGCAAGAAATTAGAGATATAGTTTCAATAACATACTGACTTGGAAGCAGCTGTGTCGTTATCAACGCTTTCCGTGGATGATGAACTTGAGCAGGCAAAGTTCGGGGCTGAAATATCATTATCATTAACCCAGAGGGACCCAGAATTGCTTCGGATTAACCCGAGACAATTTTTTTTTCTTTTTACCTTGTGGTGTAAATATGCAGCCTCACATATGTTCTCTTGTATTGCACCTAGAAACGATACACTAACCTATTGAGAGTGTCAGTAGCAAATGTACCCCAAGAAAGAGACTCACAGGCTGAAAACATACAATCCCTGTCTTTTCCATACCGGGAAGTTGAAATTAATATTTTTATCCGCCTGTTGACGGTGCTTAAAATTCGCTGACTGTGTCCTCTGCAAAGGAATACTATCCCCACAGACAAAAAAGGAGTGTGTCTTGGGTATGATATTAAACTGCATCTAATGGTGAGGCTCCATTTCTGGAGATCTAGGGAGAGCAGAGTACGCTTTCATTGCCATTACTTCCAGGTGCACTTTGATCCGGAGTGGTAGTACCTGGTAGGGTCCCATCCAGAGGTCAAATAGATCTGTTTCAAAATTATTTGTATTAGATAGAAGTACTTGATACTAAATAACTGTAAATTATAATTATTAGTTAATTAAAACGGCAAATTAATGATTATTATTAAATAGAAAAAATTACTTGAAACGGCTCATTGGTCTAGTGCGTAGAGTGTTCGCTAATGGCCCGGGAGACCTGGGTTCAATCCCAGGTCGCATCATACCAACGGTATGATAGCTCCTTGCTTAACACTCAGCATTATAAGGTACGGATCAAGGATAAAGTGGAGCAATCCAGGGAAAAGAGTAGCGCCCTCCTCTACGCCACGGTGTAGTAGCGCTCTCCCCTACACCTCGGTGTAGTAGCTATTGAAAAGGGAGCCTTCGGGTCACCCTCGACTACGGTTACCAACTTTACTTACTTATACAATGCGAGCAAAAGAGTCTCTTAAAGAATACAAATATATAAATATGAACGTACAATGAATGTGATTTCCCTAACCTCAAGGAATAAAAAAAAGCCTAAACGAGTTGACATGTCGTTAAAATCAGTCATGGGGTTAATTCCATAGGGTGGAATTGGAATTAAGTGAACTGATCAGGACTCCCAAGAATCGGAATACTGGATTTGAGTTTCAGTCGAAAATTCGAGAAGTGTTGAAAAAAGGAAAAAAACATTCCTGATTCCTAATTTAAAACATTTGGTTTTTTCTTTATGCTTTTTGTTGTATAATACGCAAGAGCATTTTCGCCCACATCACAAAAAAAATTCTTTAATGAATATACAAGATCTCGCAAGAGATTTCTTTCGTAAATAACCTGGGCCTTTCGCCAGGTGCATGGTAAAAGGTGGGAGGGGAGTTTTTAAAAAAATCCCTTGGCATCTCCCCTGAGAATGCGGTGTGAACTAATTTTTCTGTGCCAATTCTTGCACGATAAACAGTTTTTTTTTACTCAACTTGACGCCATTCGCAGGGCAATAGTGACAAGCCAGAAATAAATGCTTTAAAATATTGTGACGGTGAACTTTTCGAATTCAATGGGGAAAAAAGACATTTATTTTTCTAGTGATAATGTAATGGTTAAGAAGCTTGTTAAAATCACTTATTACCGAGTTGCGAGTTCGATCCTCGCGAGGTGCGATATACGAAAGTGGATCAATTGGTCCATAAACTGACTAGGTGCCCGTGGTGAAATGGTTATCGTCGTAGGAAATGAACACGGCGACAAGAGTTCAAATCCTGGACGAGACTGATTGCATTTCACATAGCACTAATACCCTTGGCAAAGGTATGAATCCAATTATTCTCCCTCCAGCTATGGGTAAATAGTAGGGCAGACTAGGTTCTTCAGCCTTGGTGAGGCAACTAGTCTAGGAGAAGGAAAACTCTGAATTGAAACCTGTTAAACTCCGCTTAAAAATTGACCTTGTGTCATATCCTGCCCGAGCGGAGGGGTTGGGTAAATATGATAAACTGACTAGTATAATGTTCGATCCAGCCCTATTAGTGGAGATTAGAATACACGAACTGCCTCTGCAGTGGATTATGAACCTTACACAACCAAAGGTATGCCCTAGGTATGTCAGTAAACTGCATCTTGTGGTGAGGCTCCAATTGTAGGAGTTTGCGAACTGTAGAGTCACATCTTCATTGCCATTGCTCCCAGATTTATAGAGACCGAGAGATTTATAGAGTAATATCTGTAAAAGTATTGGTCAAAGAGATATGTTACAAAATTATTAGTATTGGATAAGAATACTTGAAACTATATTACAGTGAAAATTATTTGTACAGAAAAAGATACTTGAAGTTATTTTTGTTTTCAAATGGGCTGTAGAATACACTGACTGCATCTCTGCAGAGGATTACTCCTCTGCAGACCCTCCACCAACGAGTGTCCTAGATATGACACAAAACAATCTGTAATGCTGGAACTTTGGGGAATGCGGAGCACCTCTTTATTGCCATCGCTCCCAGGTCCACTCCGAGTGGTGTCACAATTACATGCAAACTAAGGGTTATTATTAGTAGTTATTTGTTAGTAAATTAAAGACGTTAGATAGGAATACTTAAAACCATATAACTGATTGAAAATAAATAAAATAATACGATGGAACACTGAAAATATAGTTATTATAATAATGAATTTACCGGGGGATCGTGTAATCGTTAAAGCGCTGGACTGCGGAATCGTAGTATGCGAGTTCGAACTCCAGTTGCGCTATTACGTTCACTTTCGGACAAATACCTTTGGGAAAAGGTATGAACCCTCTTATCCTCCCAGCTATGGGTTAAATAGCACAACTGCAGTTCTTAAAAAAAAAAAAAGAAGATGGATTGGCATTAAATAATAGCAAACAAATATATATATATATATATATCGTATCGTGAGGAGGTGCCCGAGGTGTAATGGTTATCGTCGTGGGAAATGGACACGGCGACACGAGTTCAAATCCTGGACGAGACTGATTGCATTTCACATAGCACTAATACCCTTTGCAAAGGTATGAATCCAATTATTCTCCCTCCAAATATGGGTAAATAGTAGGGCAGACTAGGTTCTTTAGCCTTGGTGAGGCAACTAGTCTAGGAGAAGGAAAACTCTGAATTCAAACCTGTCAAACTCCGCTTAAAAATTGACATTGAGTCATATCCTGCCCGTGCGGAGGGGTTGGGTAAATAGGATTAAACCCAACCAACCATATAAGACTTGAAAAGGGATCCCGTAAAGGTTTATGATAATGGAAACATCTTTTCTAAATTTAGATCTCGCACAACGCAAGAAAAATTGAGCGGTCAGTCCGAATCGAACAATATTAGTAATAATTTACTATTTACACATAGCTGGAAGGAGAGTAATCGGATTCATGTGAAATGCAATCAGTCAGGTCCAGGATTTGAACTCGTGTCGCCGTGTTCATTTCCTACGACGATAACCATTACACCACGGGCACCTCCAGTTTAATGGCATATCAACCTTTGTAGGTTAAGTAAATGATTAGTTCTATTTCAAACAATTCATTTGAGCACGAGTACAGTTTACTTGTGAAAAACATTTCTATTTCTAGCTATTCAGTTTAATCAAGCAGTTCTAATTTAGCTAATTCAGTTTAGTATAAGTACAGATTTTGTTTACTCACAGTTAAATGTCAAAACAGTTCTATGATAAACAATTCAGTTTAATGTGAATACAGTTTCAATGTAAAAAACAGTTCTATTTGAAATAATTCAGCTTAGCATAAGCACGCAGTTAGTTCTATTCAAACCATATATAGGGCTCTATCAGGTGCTACCACGCTGGGCCAAAGTGGAACTGGAAGTAATGGCAATGAAGGTGTGCTCCATATTCCCCAAAGCCCCAGCATCACCGAAAACTCACCATCAGATTATTTAGTGTTATATCTAAGACACTCATTGGTGGTGGGGTCTTACCCCTCTGCAGAGGTGCAGTCAGTGTATTCTACAGCTCCAGCCGACTGGGCAATCGAGTGTTATAGTTAAATAACTTAATAAAATTTCAAATTACATCAATGTTTTTATTCATAATGTTCTGTGAAAATGAAAGCATTCGAGAAAGTGTTTATCTGACTTTCATTCATCATTCACTGTATCCTTCTCCAAAATGAATTATACAACTTTATGTTCTCAACAGAACTTATTCTTATTTTAACCAACATAAAGTCTGTTACAAGGATCATTAAATAAGTTTCCAGACTTTTTTCGTATGGGCACTTTTATTGATAGTAAACATGAAACTCTTGTCCTCTTCGAAGTAATCTCCTCCGGCTGCAATGAGCTTGTTGTACCGTTCCAACAACTTCTGGAACGCCTCATGGAAGTCCTCTTGTGTGAGCGTGTCAATGACCTTCGTCACAGACTCTTTCATCTCCTCAATTGTCTCATAACCACAGCCTCTGAGCTTAGGGTATAAGTCACAGGGAGCAAGGTCTGGACAATAGGGAGGCTGAGGAACTGTCTTGATGCTCATCTTGGTCAAATAGTCTGTGACAAGGATGGAGTTGTGGACTGGTGCATTGTCCTGGTGGAAATGCCACTGAGCAGATTTGAAGAGTGCTGGCCTCTTCCCTAGGAATCTCTTCCTGAACTCCCTTAAAACCTCAACATAGTAACCCTAACCCTAACCCTTTGGCAAATCAACTCTAGTGTATTGACTTCCTTACTCCTCCCACACCTCTCATCATCCCTCACAGACTCTCTGCCTTCCTTGAATCTCTTATGCCACTCAAAAACTCAGGCTCGATTCATGCAAGATGGTCGAAAAGCATTATGAAGCATTCCATGCGTTTCTGTGGCATTTTTTTTTCCAAGTTTAAAACAGAATTTTATTGCATATCGTTCTTATAAAGTGTCCTCACGTCTAGATTGCATTTTTGAAATTCATCAGTTGTGACAATCAGACTTTAGTAGAGTATATTTCAATTGCTGCTGTAGCTGTTAATTTGAACCTGAAATCATAAAAATTGGTCAGTCATCTCATAAGATGTACAGCAATAACATAGTGAATTTTCTAGAGTCTATGACAATTTTAAATGCCTGTACAAAAAAGTCTGGAAACTTATTGAATTAACCACGTATATGATCGTATCGTAGTATATGGAGACTGATTAACTCGAATTACCCTGTTATGACTTAATATAATTCTAAAAAATAAACTTTCTACTTAAATGACAATAGGATTGAGTCGAAGTTTTAATTTTCATAAACACCGACCAGTAATTTTTGTAAAAACCTGTTTTTATAAACTCCCTTTTTTTATTCAGACAGATAGACGGACAAAAGTAAAAAGCAGAAAATACTATTCATATATTGTGTTATGATATAGAGATGGGTAGGCGTGTGTGTACAGATACCCGACCCATCCAAGAAAGGTACCCATCATCACAGGACCAGAAATAGACATCTGAATTTCGAATCTATACACCTGACATGAAATATGTTTACTATTTGGGCCAAGAATACACAGACACTTTCTCAGCCGCACACAAATTCTCTCTCTCTCTCTCCCTTCCTTCATTTCGAGTCTATCCCCCAAATCCCCAAATTTTTACTGATACGTCGCTTATGGGCTGAGAAAAGTATTTCTGAATTCGTATTAGGCTCCAACAAAAAACACGCCTCTGTGTTTGTGTGTGTGTGTGTGTGTATTTCTATAAATAGAGTTGAAGAGGCTGTTTCATTTTTTTGTTATAGCGATATATTCCCCTCTGCCGTACATAGTTTTGCTCTCTCTATCTTTCACAGGAAAATCTAAAAGACAGATTATCCAGCAGACTTTCTTATAAAAGTGCTTGATATCCTATATTTATATATGAAAATGACGACATATCAATTCCAACTGTTAGTTTCCCGATTTCATGATCATCAGGCAATAATTAAAAAAAAGAAATACTTTCGTTATCACCCAAGAATCTTTCTCATTTTAAATATAAGTGTATCTGATTTCGGGCGCCTTAATCACAGAATAAACAGGGTTTGCTCACTGCCAGTTCGTCGCTTGTGTGACCATTTAACCAAGGGTCATTCAATCTGTATCTACTATATATATATATATATATATATATATATATATATATATATAAACACATACACACATCTATCTATCTATCTACACACACATATATATACACACACACACACAAACACATATATATACAGATATATATACACACACACAGATATATTCACACATATATATACACACATACACACACATATATACACACATACATATACATATGTGTGTGTGTGTACGACAACCTTTCTGCACGAACAGGATGATATTCAAGGTCATTTTTTAAGCGGAGTTTAACAGGTTTGAATTCAGAGTTTTCCTTCTCCTAGATCGGTTGCTATACCATGGTTTAACAGCCCAGTTTGCCCTACTCATGTCTGGATGGGAAACAGCCGGATTCATACCTTTCCACGTGATATGCGAAGCCTGACTCCCAGCCGAACAAGCGGAAGAGTTCACCAGAAGATCCAACGGTTGTGAAGGCGGTGGCAGCAAGTGTCGTAAGAGCGCCTAGAGCAGGATGTGGCACCCAAAGAAGTCCTGGTCATCCACTGCAGCCTGGCAGTCTCCCGTCGTAACGGTTCTTCGTGCCACTGGATCAAGACTTCCCAGGCCAAGAGAGTCGGATTGCCCCTGTACACCAGTCTTCTCACTATAAAACTTTCACGCACTGATCAGTTTTGCAGTGTTCATAGATGAGTTGCAGAACGCAAACGTCATCATCGGATCCGATGGACAACCACCATAACCGTTAAATGCGATGCAAACAACTTCGTTCAGGAGTTGAAATCAGGTCACTGTGTCTACGTCCTACAACGTAACTTTTACATCCCGAACCTCCTCCTTTATTCGGTTACTCTGGTGAGGTTAGATTGGCATTGGGCCTAATTAATGGGGCACTTAATGAAAATCAAATTCAGTGATGGCCGTCTATGAACCTAGTTCCTATAATCCTTAGAAACACAAGATCTCCAATGTTGAACATATAGATAACAACATATTTTCCAAACGACAGGACATTATTCATTAAGTTGTAAGTTCACATTAAGGAGCATAGCAGGGGGTTACTATGTCCTTTGAGCTCTCCAACTTCAACATCTACTGAGATTTGAAAACAAAAAGAAACAATTAAGAGACAATATCACTTAACTAGTGAAAGTGCAGTCGGCTGGGGATGTAGAATACACTGACTGCATCTCTGCAGAGGAATAAGACTCCCCCAAAGAGTGTCCTGGATAGAACATTAAACAATCTTATGGCGAGGCTCCAGTCTTGGAGCTTTGGGAAATGTGGAGTTCATTGCCATTGATCACAGATCCACTCTAGCTCGGAGCGGTAGCACAAGATAGGGTCTTAACTATGGCTCAAATAGAACTGTTTGGGATTTAAACCGTGCTAGCAAATTACTTATGCTAAATTGAACTGCTCGAAAAGGAACTCTTTGACAATTTCACAAAGGAATGACGTTTAATTGAATTGTTTGTGTTAAATAGCAATACTTGTAACCATTTCACTGTCTGCAAATAAATGATAAATATTAAATAGAATTATAAGTGTTAGAAATAATTTAAACCATCCAACTGTTAATAAACAATAGCATTATAAGTGTGCAAGCAAAATAGTTCTAACTCATTTAAAAAAAGAAATTACGAACAGTCTCTTACATATCATGTATATCCATTCAAATATGGGCAAACAAATGACTATGTTGAATTATTGCTGTTGCATAGAAATACTTGAAACCATTTAACCGTGTACAAACAAATAATAAATAGTAATTATTCGTTTTAGATAGAAATACTTTTAACCATTTAAATGAGTGCGAAAATGTCATCAACAAAATGTTCTTACAAATCATATATATTAAATTCATATGTATAAAGAGAATTTGGCATTAAATAACCTATAAGGGCTTATATTTGTCTCTGCCTGCAACCAGACAGGACTTGACACACGGTCAATGACACGAAGGTCGATTATAGTGGGGTTTTAGGGGAGTGGAAGGTCTGCCTCGAGCCGAGGCTCGAGCCCTACTTGACAATGCTGGTTATCGTCCCACATAGTGCAATGTGGGCCCGATGAGCCTAGCTGGACTTGGACCCAAATTTCGGCCCAGGCATGTATACCTGATTATAGCTTAAATTTGACAGCTAGGTCCAGTGCTAAACAAGCGCGACAAAAGTGTCAATGATGCAGCTCACCCACCCGAAAGTGGCCCAACCGAAGTTTGGGGGCCTTTGACCTCAAGTCTGCCTTGGAACTTTGACCGTTCGGTACGGATGCCAAACAGTCCGCTGAAAATGGTTGGTTGGGTTTTATGGCATATCAACCTTTGTAGGTTATTTAACACCAAGTCCATTTTTATGCAAATAGTTCTTTTTAGATAAATTCAGTTTAGCATGAGTATACTGTTTATATGTCCAAAACATTTCTATTTCAAGTTATTCAGTTTATTAAAACAGTTCTAATTCAGTTTAGTATAAGTACAGATTGTGTTAATACATAGTTAAAGGTCAAAAACACTTCCATATAAAACAATTAAGTTCAGCATAGGCACGCATTTTAAATATTAGAACAGTTTGTCAAAAACATTTCTATTTCAAGCTATTCAGTTTAGTCAAACAGTTCTAATTCAAACAACTCGGTTGAGCATTAGTATGCAGTTAGTTCTGTTTAACCCATAGATAGGGCCCACACTGGAACCCTACCATCAGATTATTTAGTGCCATATCCATAAAAGTCATTGAGGGAGGGGTAAGACCCCTCCTTCGAGAAGCTGTCGGTGTATTCGATATGTGTATTCGATATTCGCTGAAAAGCCTCTGCAGGGCACAGAGGCTTGTCGAGCTTTATAACTTATACGGACTGATATACGATAAAACCAAGGTTTCCCTGGAATCATAGAGGGGAGTCTCCTGATCGTATATTACATGCTGATTTGCGAGATCGTAGAAAGCGAGTTCGAACTCCAGTCACGCAATAACGTTCACTTTCGAGCTGATACCTTTGGGAAAGGTATAAACCCTCTTATCCGCCCAGCGAAAAGTGAAAAAGTATTACTTTTCAACAATTATGCCTTTGGCATTAAATAACCCATTAAGTTTTAAATGTCATTAAACAAAACAAAAAAAACAAACTGAAAAAACTAAAACGAGATTATGTGCGCACTGAGTGGTATCTTTGCTTGTTTGGTTTCATAGTGATAGCATCAGTAATCAGGGCTGGGGAGCAAAACTACGTTAGGTCCCTGTGAGGGTAGGTTTCATATATTTGTATGCATACTCCTTATAAAAATTTAAATGAAGAAGAGTGGGGGCCATATTCCAGAGAGGAAGGATTACATAGATAGATTCTGGTGGGGAGGGTGCTTCCCAAGCATCGGCCTTGTTAGTCATACTGGTGAATTGAAAACGCAAAAACTGCTGAGAAAAAAGGAAAGTGAAATGGGAAGAAGAAGGTGAAGAGAGAAGGAATTGATAAGAAGGGATGTTTGATACGTAGAAAGATAACAGGGGAAGGATGAGGGAGAGATGAGTCAAATGTTTAAAGTTATATTGACCGAGAGTTGAAGAGTAAAAAAAAATTGAGAGACAAAGTAGTGTAGTCTACCCAATGAAAAAAAATCAGTCACATCAAAAAGAATTATTACTTTGTAGTGACATCAAGTGGTTTAACCGATATATAAACACACTCCAGGAAAGAGGAACAAGGACCACTTTATAAACCAGTCTGACCAGACGAGAATCATTTATACAGGAAACAAGAGTGAGTTCAAGTCTCATTGAGTACCCCATTAAAAAGGCCTTGTGCCACACATGTTCTCTGACGAAAGCAACAAGATGGAAACAAACATATATATATATATATAATACGTATTCAAGAACAAAATAAATAAAAAAAACGAATATCTTTGTGGACCTTCCTTTATATATATATATATATATATATACATATATATATATATATAGGGTGTCTCAATATACAAGGAACCCGTGTGAATGCTAATAAGTCTACTAATAATAATGTAGTGTTATTTTTTTAAATTGCTGTTCGGAAAACAATATACTATAACGATTATTCATCCTTGGTTACAACGCCTTGAACAAGAGAGAAAAAATATATTGTATCACTACTT